>JAKLND010000156.1:0-52651 GCA_022813125.1 Septoriella neoarundinis | reverse complement strand
TCCGAATACTGCGTGAACTTTATGGCATTGGTGAGCAGGTTGATGACTACTTGCAGCAAGCGGCTCGGATCAAGGACCACCCAATCGACTGCGAGGTTATCGTAGGTTGGCTCAACGACCAGCTTTGCCTTAATTTTTGCACGTGAGATTTCTGCCTCGAACATGCGAAAAGCTTTCCCTACCAGTTGAGGCGGTTGCACCTTATCTGGCAAGATCTTCAGCAGGCTGGCGTCGAGCTTCGACAGTGTGAGAATGTCGTCCACTATGCGCTTCTGATGCTGGGCACATAGTATGATGGTTTGTGTCGCATCTACAATGTCTTCAACCAAATGGCCAGTCAAGGCTACCTCCCGCTCTGACGCTGTGGTATTGGCCGATGGTAGCGAGGTCACGATCGAGTCCGCACTCTGCAATATTGCACTCAGCGGGTTTCTCATCTCATGGCTCGTCATATCGATGAAGTTCTCGCTCTGCCTCTTCATCTCGAGCGCGTCTTCCAGCCTCTGAGAAAGCAAATTCTCGGCCGCCTTCTGTTTCGAAATGTCCGTCAACCAACCCATTATGACCGAGACACGTCCATCAGGCTCAATCTCCGGGAACGATGTCGCGAGCAGCCAAGTGTCGCCTGTGAGCTCTTCCCCGGTGGCTTTGTCGGTTGATCGCCATCCCTTCATGATTCGATATTCGCAGACTGCAGGGATCTTTTGCACGATGACTTTCTGCCAGCATTCCCAGAACCTGCCGATATCGTCTGGATGGATCAGGTCTGTCCAATCTGACTGTGTGTTAAAAGAGAATGTACGGCCTTCTGGAGAGAGCGGAACCAAGGCACGATACGCGTCGTTGACGTATATCGGACTGCCATCAGGATCCAAGACATACATGCCAATGGGGGCCAGTTTCGCCATTCGAGAGAACTTTGCATCGCTCCTTTCAGCCTGTAGGGTAGTCAGGCGCAGCTGCTGAGCCAAAGCGTTGTTGATGTCGTCGGCCATCTTCTGGGCCCTTCTCTGCTCCATCGGCAGTAATATGTACGCCGCAGCTCTGGACAATACGTCGCCGAGGATGTTGAGCCACATCTGATAAAACTCATCAAACACGCGTGGGCAAGTGCCGACGATCAAAACACCCATGAGATCGCGATTACTGATGGATGTGACTGGAATCACCACGGCCTGCTTGACGGTGTCACCGAAACCGCGATCCGGATTGCTCAAAGCAAACACCGATGGAAGAGGGGTGTCTTCGGAGCCTAGAACTATCGAACGCTGCTCTTTCCACGCCGTGGTGATTGCTTGCGCAAGTATCTGGGTAGACTCGGGAGGTGTTGTATCTGCGAGTATGAAGACTTGTGGCAGGTCCTCCGGCCGCAGCACACCCATGGTGCCTTCGAGTGTGACTATCGTCCTCTCCGGCGTGTACGTGTTACTATCAGTCGACTCCGAGACCAACTCAGAGAGATCATGCTCGGCGGAGTAGAACGCGGCAAAAGGCAGGTCCACCACCTCACACTGCAGACCATGGAGAAACATCGCCCAAAGCTCTTGCAGGGTGGCAGCAGCAGAAATGCGCTTGCCGATGTTTGACGTCGCAATTCTTCTGCGCTCCCCTCGGACAGCTTTTGTGCACTCCGCAAGAACATTTTGTACCCCAATCGCTCCACCGCAGGGACCTATTGCAGGCGTCAAAGTGGCGTCCCAGTATGTTTCCTCCAAGAGGCCATGGCGCTCGAGGTGTAAGGGCAAACGGCTGATAGTTTGTGCTTTGCCTTCGTACGCCCTCTCGATGTATGGCCAAATGATCTCTCGCATGCCTGGGCGCCACGCGATCTCAAGCGGCTGGCCCAGGCAATCAGGGTGGTTGACACCGAAGATAGGCACGAAGGCTTCATTGTAGATCAAGGCGTTTTCGTTGCCCCAGTAAATAGTCCTAGGGGCGGGATCCGCCATGGCGCTCAACACGACACTGCGAAGCTCGAAGCTCCAGTCGCTGAGCGGCCCCAAGGGTGTGTTGCTCCACTTGTGCTCGAGAAAGAATTGTTGCCATGATGTGAGACTTTGGGTAGGATATTTGATCCAATCGAGCTTTTCGACGACGCAACCAGATGCTGAACGTTCTTCAACAAGCACCGCTTGCTCGTCATTTTTTTCGTCGTCAACGATCGATTGTGCCGCTATCGGATTGTGTACAGCAGCAACGAAGTTGCCGCCTAAGGGCCTGAAGACCCACTCAGTACACCTTCGTTTGTGGCCATTGTCGGTGTACTGATAGCCCAGTCGTTGCAAACTAGTAGTTGCATCCTCGACGCTGAGGCCGTTTCTGCGAAATGCTGGATTCTGATAGACCACAGTCAATTCGCCTTCTCCAGAAGAACCCCGCTCAACAATCGCCGCCGGGCGATGATCAGGCCCAAGAAATGCTGCGAGCGCCCTCAAATCACCAGGCAGGTCCTCATCCATCTTGCTGTGATTGTCCCTTCGCACGGCTACAAGCAGCGCACCATGACCCGAATGTGGCTTGACGGGTCTGTACGACTGTGAGGTGAAGTGTCGCGGTCAAATGTGTTGCACGCGCTCACCGAGGCTGAGGTCCCGGCGCAGCCGCTGCAGCGTGGCGGAGGATTTGGATGTGAAGGTTTGCTGGGCCCGTTGCGAATGCGCCTACGGCTTCCTTTCCGGCGCGCTGCGCTGACGAAGCACGGACTTACAAACGCTAATTTATTATAAGACGCATCCATGCGCCAATCCTCTGTTCTAGAAGCGACCCAGGCGGCGCGCTTGGCCTCAATGTTGTGTTCCTGGTGAAAGGTCAATAAAGAGGGTATGTGACGCTCGAAGCCGCGCTCGTCCACAGGGTCGCTCCAACCGTATCTCGCTGGATCCTATCGCCGCAAGACAGACGGCGAAGACGCTCATTGAGTTAGCGGAGCTAATGATGAAACCAAAATCATGTTGATCATCTATTCATTGAACGGGGCTTGGACCGAGCTATGTACGACTTCCATCAATATTCATGTCGTTCACGATCAAAAGTGGGTCCACATAAACCGGCCTAACAACGGCAGAGTGGGTCCACAGACCCTGAGACCTGAGAGTGCCATTTCCCACTTTGTTGCTTTTGCGCGTCTTACTTCTGCAGCTTGAGCATAACGTATGGAATCTCGACGTCCTCTTCGGTCTCATCTTCGGCGGTGATCTCGAAAATGACATTCTTCTGGTGCGCAGGAATCGGCTTCTTGCTGATGGTCTCCACCAGAGTGGACATCCTGTATTGCATGTTAGCATTGTTGAGTAGGTGACTGAGGGTTGATGGAACTTACTTCATGGGCAGACGATCCTTGTTCTTGGACGCGGGGTAGAACGAGGCGTACAGCAGGCTGACACCTGAGCTGATCATGCTAATACTAAGGCCCTTCGCCTTGAAGTCATCAATGAACTGCTGAAGGGTGACGTCCTCGGTCTCAAAGCGGTCCCAGAGCTTGTCAATCGTGACATCGCCGTTCGGGCCCTTGTAACTGCCCTTCGGACTGGCAATTGGCTCAGAGAAGCCAAAGAAAGGCAAAGCCAGGTTGACGAAGCCGTTCTTGTACTGCTCGATGTCGTCCTTACCGTCGATGATCTTGTAGAGCTCAAGCACGACAAGACCAGTAACGAGCGCGGTTGTGGTCGCGATTGCAGGAATGATCTTACCCGCGATGAACTTTGTCTTGTGCTTGTCGGCAACAGGGATCTTGTAGTTCTCGGCGCGAAGGTTGGAGCAAGCAGTGATGAACGCGATGTGGTAGTTCGAGTCGTCGTCCTTCTCAAAGTCGACGGGCTCAAGGCGAAAATCGCCCAAGGTCTTGGGCTGAGGCAGACCTTTCACTATAGCATCAAGAGCTTCGTTGTCATCCATCGGAGCATTAGCGTTGGGGTCGGGCTCCTTCTCGTCCGCCTGGATCTTGACATTGGCATCGGGCTTAAAGTCAGGGATCACCATGCGATCAAGCACGGAGGTGATATAGCTGCGATCGGAGATAGGCTTGATCTTGTAGTTGAACGCGCGCAGGTTGGCGGCGGCCTCAATGAAGTCGTAGTGCGAAGGGTTATTCGCGTCGAAGACCAGAGGGTCGGGGGCACGCTTCGGACCGGACCAGAACGGCTGGCCGGACGAAGTCTTCGAATCCTTGGGGAAGTTGTACAACAGCTGCGCAATCGCATTGTTGTATTGCTTCTCAAATTGCATACGAGCCCACTCGATGCAGTCATCGAAAGTCTCGGACTTCTCCGTCATGAGGTAATCACGAAGGGTCTCGAGAGTCTGCTTTTCATTGCCAGACTGCTTCAGCGCAGATCCCAGGTAGTCCGTTTGAGTGAGGTACATGTTGACGACCTCAGCAGAACCAGTGAAGTAGGTGTGGAAGAGATCCTTGGCCCAAGCGATGGTATGCTCAATGCGGTTGGGGAAGCTGCGAAGCGTACACATGGGGAAAGACTGCTCTGGGGGATCTTGCGAGCTAGAGTAGGACTCCGTGATGCGAGGGAGGACGACCTGGGTGTTGCCCTTAGTACCCAGAGTGCCACTGTCCACAAGAGGCTTGTGGAAGAAAACGCAACGTCTGTCAACGTAAGTGCGAGCATCGACGTTGTCAAGGGCATTAGTGACACCATCCAAGCTGTTCCAAAAGTCCTCATTGAACAGATCCTCAGTTTCCTGGGAGACCCTGTCCTTCATCATATTGATCTTTCCTTTCAAGTCAGGGTTCATGGCTTGCACAGCCTCTGCAGCACATTCGCTCTTCAGCTTGCCGACATCCTTTGCGCGGAAGAGAAATTGTCTGTTCAGGTTGCTCTTTTCAATCTGATCCATATCGGTAACAGTAATTTTCCCTTTAGGTCCAGTCGCAAGACCAATCATGGCCCAGTTCTTGAGCATCTCGCATCCAATGGCACCAGCGCCAACCAAGAACTGGTTGACGTTGGACAGCTTCTCCTGATATTCCTTACCGAACACTGCAATCTGGCCATCGTAACGGGTTCCAATAGGTTTGCAAAGTTCCTCGCTGCGCTTCGAGGATGTGGGCAACGATTCGAGAGAGTCAAAGTACAGCCACTGCTGAACTGGCATAAACTTGCCGGATACGGATTTGAGCACTTCCTGTGCCACAAGACCGCCAAAGAAAGCCGCAATCGGAGAAATGTCGCCGCGAGCCTGGTATGACAGCTCTTTGATGAGCTTCTCATCCAGCTCGACCGGCTCCTCGCTGTTCTTTCCAATCTCTTGAGCCAAGTTGAAAACCTCCGCTGCATCACTGTCGTGGTGAGGGCGCGGGAATTTACCGTTGTGCTTTTCAGCAAAAGCATGCAGAGCCTGAACACCGACGTGAAGCTGAGCGGGACGGTCGAACTTGGCAAAATCCGACATCATCAACTCCGGCTTCTTGATCTGCTTGCTGAGAGGCTCGAAGTCGATGAATTTAGGCATCTTGACCTGCTGGTACAGGCCACCACGCTGGTATTGACCCAAGCCGGACACATCGCCAATCGAGAATGTGTATGGACCCTTGACCGTAATCTTGCGCGGTGCTGAGTCGTTCAGTTTCTCCATACCCTCAACCTCTGTGAATGTGACGAAGTCGCCGTCCTCCAAGCCATGTCTAGTCTCGTCTAGCGCAGACACCATACCATCGGAATCGATGTCCGCAATGATGCCGTTAAGTGGGTTCTCGCCGGTCGCATCACCAACGGTGAACTTCTTTCCGAAGTCTGTGAAGACTGACCCAAACAGACCATAGGTATCCGCAATCACCACGTAAATTCCGTTGTCGTGACAGTATTCGGCAATCTTCAGCTGGTCCTTCAGCGACGTGTCCGTAAGCACCACTACCTGATAGCTCTTGAGCTTGCTGAGATCGGCAGTGAGACTGTCTGATGGGTGAAGATTGACGGGTGTGTATGGGTTTAGCTCGGACACACGCGGCACGGTGACCTTGGCGCGTGGCTGACCGACATCTTCGGGATGGAGGAAGAACTGTGAGGAGAGGTCTTGGATGGCGGCAGGCTTGGGGTCGAAGAGTGTCAGGCTCTTGACGCCAGCAAGAGCGATGTTCTTTGCGATCTCGACACCGAGACCGCGCAGGCCAACAATGAGCACATTCGAAGAGCCCATGCGCTTCATGGCCTCGTGGCCGAGCACGTAAAGCTGTCTGCTGTAGAGCGACTCGTCGATCTCGCCGTTCGCTTGTTGCAGCTGCTCGACAGCAGCTGCAGGGCTGTCGACGTCCATCTTGCCGTTTGCTTCCTTCAAGTGCTTTGTCAGTGTCACTGTCTAGGTGATAGTGGTGGTTGAGTGTTTGAGACGCTTGAGAACGTACGGTCATGACTTTCTTGGAAGGTCTGGCTTCAGCCTCGGGAAGATGGCGTTTGGTCATGTGATACCGCTAGGTAGAGTCGCGGGTTGCGGGGTGGGGAGGGAGAAGTGGTAGTGTCAAGAGAGGGTAAGAGTGGGACAGAGCAGGGCGTGGCGGAAGGGCGTGTTTGGCGATGAGAGGATGCAGCGTCAAGGCTCGCTGGAGCAAAGCGTCATCGGCCGGCTGCCACGCCCGAAGCTCTCCCGGTGCCTCACCCAACCACGACTCCGTTGCTCTGAGTCTCACCTGCGTTGCTGATTTATCATCGACTTTCACTACTTTCCAGTCAATCAATACACTGACTAATCGCACGTCTACTGCACCATGAATCAGGCACTAGACTCCGATGGCAAATGCGCTTTTCCTCTCCGATTGGTTCTGGAACGGCAATCCATCGACGTCCAGGCCCGGCTTGTGAGGCACGAAGGTTCTTACACGGAATAATTTGTTACAACTACACGCTTTGCCGCCCCCCTACAATTTGCCACGGTTCAGAAACTTGTTAGGGAGGTCCACGTGTTTCGATCGCAGATACTCCGCCACGTTCTTCCCAAGATAATCGTACGAGCTCGTACAGCTCACGCCTCGATCAAGATGATCATGCAGCAAGAAATGCACTGCGAACATGTTCGGTAGCTCGAAGCGGTCAATCTTCTTCCCCTTGTACTCATCCGCAAGCAGCCTCTTGATGGTCTCTACCGACAGAATCGAGCGCAGCCAATCCCATTCATCTCGAGTTCTCACCCAGAAGCCGACATTCGCGTTGCTACCTTTGTCGCCACTCCTGGCATGGACAATCCAGCCCAAAGGTCCACGCGTTGTTGGCCCGAAGTCGATTTTCGGGTTGCTCGTCACAGCTTGAGAGGGTTGTTGAGCTGACCACGTCTTCGACTCTGGCGGAGGTGGGATGACGAAGCTGTTACCGTCCCATAAATGCACGCGATGCTCGACATCTGCCTGTGGGAGAAGCGTCACGTAGTATTCGAAGATCGGTTTCGGAAAGCCAGATCTGAGATCCAGGTGAAACGTGGCGCCAGGATACGATTGCATGATGGGATCAATGATAGGCCGCAAAAACCTTTCTGGTAGCAAGTCATCCTCTTCAGGTGCTTGAGCGAAGATTCGAAGGTCCACTGTGGCAGCGTTTTGATTAGTAGCGTTCTCCGCAGCACTCCCGTTCAACGTGAATTCGAGTCTGCTGAAACGATGGATGTGTGGTTTCAGTAGGTATCGCACTTGAGCCTCGAGCATCCGAGCTTTCTCAGGGATGTCGAGACCACAGGGAAAGAAGTGGACCTCTGCTTGATAGCCTCCTTTCGCGGTTAAGCCGACTTTGGTCGTGGAAGGAGGGAGTGCTCCTTTGACCCCGTGAAGAGCGACACGATCGGGGCCCATTTGTCGGAACGACAATTCGTCGAGGATTGCGGTCACATCGCTGTTGTAATACCACGGCCCCTGAATCTCGTATAGAAGTTGGGAAGTGCAAGTGTGCACGCTGACTTCGCCTCCAGTATTCTTGCTTTTTGTGATGAAGACCTGGCCATTGTTCGAAATCTCTGCGATGGGATAGCCAATGTCGACCCATCCTTTCGTCTGCAGAGTCTTGAAGCCAGTAAAATTACCGCCAGTGACATAATTGCTACATTCGATTAGGTGACCAGCGACAAACGCATTCGCGAGCTCATTCAGTTGATGCCTCTGCCAACCATGCCACCAGTAAGCAGCTCCAATAACCGGGCTGGCATCGCTTACCCTGCCACATACCACGATATCGGCACCCTTGCCAAAAGCTGCAGCGATTCCGAGACCCCCGAGATAAGCTTGTGCCGACAATGGCTCAAACTTCCAATCATCAAGCAACTCGCCGGTGCATATGTTCTCGAATTTGCTTTGACCGGACCGTTGTGCTTTCTCGACCGCAGGAAGGACCTCGTCACCGCTAATGTAAGCAACCTTGAGGTGGAGATTTTTCTCTTTGACCATCTTAGTCACAACCTTGTGCAACAGCTTTGTGTCCGAAGCACCAGCATTGACAGCGACCCTGATGCGGCTTTTAGCGATGTTCTCGAGGGCAGGAGCAATGGCTTCGATGAATGTTGGCTCATATGCGTCGCCACCATTTGACGATTTCATAGCAGCTCGTGTTGTCATGTTAAACTCGCTCATCCAGTCTCCAATGATGACATCGACAGGATCTTTGGAATGGTTTTCAGCGAGCTGTGCCATCGCTGCTCGACGGTCTGTGACTGCGCCAGAGCATCCAGCAATGCGGATTGGTCGTTTGTTCTGGTGAGCCATATTTTCAGTCGTGACGAATTTGACTCGACTCCACTTCAGCAGGCCTCAGCTCGTACTTTGACCTATATACCTGTAGAATCAGAACATCGATTGTACCTCGGGATGGAGACGCTTGTCAGGGTTGCGTCGTTGCTCCAAGAGCGGGGCAAGCATGCGGGCAAAGAACGGACAACAATAACCCGATGATATTCAAAATCTAGCCGGATTTAGGTCAACGCAAGGTTCATCCTATAAATTGCTCTATCGAGTGATGTCTCCATGTTGACGAGAGGCAGAGAGACAGATCAGATGTCAACCGAAAGATCGCATGCAACTGTAGTGACCTTCGTAATGCAACGTTATCGGCAGAATCATAGGATTTTGCAAGCAACTTCCTTTGAATATCACGAGACAAGTGATGTCCAATTTGACGACTCAACAGCGTTTCAAGTATGATTCTCCATGGAGATGACCACCCGTAACCGAACCCAGCACAATGGTCCTTTCAGGCATCCATTGGCAGGGGTCAGGCGAGAAAAACCCCTGTGGCGCGTGCGAGATCCATGGACGGCTCCAAAACATGTTCATTTTTTACTAGCAATCACCCGAGGCGCCGTATCCTACACGACCTCAAATCTCATTATTCTTGCTCTCTATTCACCAATGCCACACGAATTCCCAATATTCTGAGAAACTTGGTGCTGCCTGGCTCCCGCGAAGCTCAAAGCAGCCCAAATCCACAACCGCGGCCTTTGCAGAGATTTCTTTCAAGGTATATATATTATGGAAGTCAGTTCCGGAGTATTCCGAGAAAGCAAAGTCATAGCACACGGTGTTCTCATACACCCGTGACGCAGTGGCTTAGCGTGTCGTTCTTATACCTGTTCTGCGGAACCTGTATGATCCTGCATTGGAGTAATGCGAAAGTCGAGGGTTCGAATCCCTCCGGGTATGTCACTCTTGAAATGCCATAACATGGTAGTTCATCCTCTGACATCCTTACTAGGTGTATATGACGCTTTCGTTCTTTTTTGCTATTTTTCTCTACGTTTAAGCTGTTTGTCCCTGTCCTTCCGAATTGGAATGCAGTCTATACAAAACACATCTACGAGTTTTTGGCTTACACTAGGCACATACGACCTTATGCTTAATCTACGCCCGCCACTTCGCCCCGATCGAATTTGACACCTCGTAGTCCGACATCACATAGTCTGACGCCGTCTCATTGGCGACTGTGACATTCACGGCAAAGTATTCCACACTGCCGCTCATGCTCGCGCCGTACAACGAGAATAGCACCGCAGTGATAGTCGCTGCTCCCTCCGGTCGGCTGGTGGGAATTGATACATTGGCAGTAATATTGCCAACAATATTCGAATTCTCTATTGAAGCGGTCAAAGTCAGCGGCAATCCTGATACCTAGCAGCCGCAGTGAATCTCCATACCTGGACCTAGGGCTTTCTCGCCCATGAACGTGCCGAGCGAGCGAGGATGATGGTCCTCCACCGGCGTGATACCAAACGCCATCGCAACGTCTTGGACAGGTTGGATGTAGTTCTCGGCGCGAATCTTGATCTCAATGGGTGCACCAGGTGCGACCGTCGATGGCGCGGAGAACCCAGTTATGCGCGCGGTCGTCAATGAGACCGGGGCGATGGTGGACGCGAGAATGGCCGAGAGCTGCATTGTGATAGAGTGTAGGACCGAGTCCGTCTCAAGAGAATGATCGATGGCTGAGTTGAAATATGAAGCAATTGCGGCTCCTTTGGATGGATACAAGATCAAGTGCAAAGAAAGTTGGGAACAGACATGTTAGGTTCGTCAGACCCAATCGGAGTGATGTAACGTTACCCTGCTCGGGGTACATCTATTAACAAATCGATTTAGACTCCGCATAGTGAACACAGGCCTCCTACACGCCGCGGCGTTGCTGGCGGTGAGTGTCAGGCTCGCGACCTCGTGATGCATAGGGGATATTCAGGGTTTTCAACTGACTGAGACACTTTCCGTCATAGGAAGACGCTTGGACGCAACGCATGCCTCCTGCATAGCACGACGGTAGGGTCTGACGTGTTTTGAAATCGCTGTTTTACGGCACTCGTGGAATAGGACGATGGTGGAAGCGCTGATGCTGACTGGTAGGTAGCAAAGCGCGTGGTCAAAACATGTTGCCTGTTTGGGCATCTTCGTCACGGTGCTAGCCCGCCGAGGTTCATTGACTCTTTGTACATATATACGATGAGGATCAGTGCTGCAAAACCTGATGCCTGCGACTTACGTCTCGGACAGCTCATGCGGTATGGAGAACATTGGCACTTTCTTCACAGGCGAAGTGGCAATGTGAGACGGCAACTCGCACGGCTCTTTACCACCCTGCGGGTCCAAGTGGTAATCATGACTCTCTCCGTGAGGGTCTCCCTCGCTCTCTGGTATCACCGTCTCTCGATGGCCGTTTGCATATTCGGAAGGCTGCTGTGCAGATAGTTGTAACTTGTCGAGACTAGGTGAAGGCTCTTGTGTACCGTTCATTGAGGATATTGGTGCGCTGGATTGAGCAGCTTCGGAAGGAGTCTCGTCCGCAATACCGCTGCCTTGTTGATTGCTAGACGCCTGAGGTAGAGTTTCATCTGGCATTGGGGCGTCGCCTTGATCTTTCGTTGGGCTACCTGTGCCCTCCACTCCTCCGCTTTTACAATCAGGTTCCGCAGGCGGTGCGTTCTTTTTCCGGCGAGCATCAGCAATCAACCTGCTGAAGTCGTCTTTGTTTTTGTTGGCCCAACCAGCTCCGTCGAAATCCTTTCGCATAATGGCATGGCCCTGGCTGGACATTGGCGCTTTCCCGCCTTGAGTCCTCTCCCAAGTGTCGAGGTCATGCAAGAGGTCTCGCTTACTCCGTGCGCGGCTCGAGTCACAATTCGCATTCCACAAGTTGACCCATTCAGTGTGTCGCCTCACCATCAGCTGCTTTGAGCCAAAGGAAGGAAGTCCCAGCTCGTCCATCTTTTTGCGCATTGCTCCCTCCTTCAAAAGTGAATAGTTGAGCTCCGAGATTCGATCCTGAGGTCGCGGCGTCTGTCGAGGCGACGCTCTCGAGCTACCAAATGCACCCAAGGGTGTCCGCGATTTTGCCCGCTTTTCGGCCTCCTTCTCATCCTCGCACCTATCAAGGTGAGGTTCAACCGCCTCGATTTTCATGCGTTTTCCGCAGCCCAGCGGGCATTCCACCAAGCCATCATCTTTGGGCTGCTCAGGTTCGAAGTCTTCGTCTTCCTCGGAATCTTCTACCTCGATAGTGTCCTGCTGCGACGACTGCGATGCTTCAGTCCGTCTGCTTTTGCTCCGCGTCGTTCTGCCTCCCTTCTCGGCTTCGGCAATCTCGCTTGAGTCTACTACTGCGCGTTTTCGCTTGCCAGGCTTCTTTACTTTGTTGGCATTGTCGCGTTCCGCTCTAGCGATTTGGATTGCTTGAGGTCGCGCAGCTAGGAATGTCGAGACAACTTCTTGAAGCTGCCAATTGTTCCGAAGTTTGCTTGCCTGATCAGACGCGCGACAAGCAGGGCATCGACCGTCGGCCGACAGTGAGGTTCGGATGCATCTCGAGCAGAAGGTGTGTGAGCACGAGGTTATCATGGGCGTGTCGTAGAATTCCTTGCATATCTGGCAGTGCAGCGCATTTTCAAGGTCGGCGAGAGCGGCCAGTGGAGTGTTCAGCCAGTCCGTCGAGTCCGGAACATCGTATGCGGAGTCCATCTGCGAGCCGTAGATAGGTTGGTGTTGATAAACACAGCCAGTGGAAATCAGTACACCTCAGCCAGGTCGGACGCGCGTGGCTGTCGCGCTGAGAGGTGACGCCAGATCATGTGACCTTGATTGGTAGATCCGACCGTTGGATTCCTGGTCGCCGTGAGATCACTGGCTTCTCGGATCGGAGCCAGACACGAGCACGAGCGCAACACCAACCTCTTCGAGCGGAGGAGCTAGTCATCTGATGCGCTACCACAAGCCTATTTCATGAGCATTTCTGCAAGCTGAACACGGTCTCGCTGTTACATCGCGGAGTTTTTCCAAGGGACAAAGGCATACCGATTTGCAAGCCAACGAAGAGACTCGATTGGATAAGGCTGAAATTGCTGACCTGAAAATCGAATGATCCAACCTTTCTCTGAGGCACAAGTAACCGTTACGCTTGCTTGCTACCAGAATTTCGGTGGTACGGTGCAATCCATCTCTAGCACAAGTCTATTGGCGATCGCTATGATGACGTTACACCTGGAAAGTGTCCGTCCACACTCGTCAGAGTAGCAGCACAGTATTTGCGGACCCGCCGACGGCTCGCTCTTGGACCATGGACTATCGCTCTCATTTCCCCAGGAAGTTCGAGACGTTGGCCAAAGTATCTGTACAGGCATGTAGTTTTAAGTATCATCTCATCGATGCCCATCTCTCATACCTTTTTCTTGACCCATTCGTTCAAGCATCCGCACAAGATGTATAGTTTGCCCGTGATCGCGCTGTTGTCGATGGCAGTAACAGTCCTTGGTGCGCTCAACAGTACGCAAGAGTATCGACTCAAGACAGAAGTGAAGCCCCATCAACGTGGCAAGAGGTTTTACGACAATCTTTATCTCTACTCCTATCACACTGGTGCCGGCTTAGGCGATGCGACCTTCGCGAGGAATTCATCCTTAGGAATCAAAGGTTTCCTCAATGCAACGAGCGCTTCGAATCCTGGAGCGCCATCCAATGTACAGCAATTTGACCTAGGCACGGAGTTTCCCTGGTGGGTTATCTGCCATCTACACTACGTTGCGCGACTTTTAGGTCCGCTGACTATCAGCCTAGGAGCATGTACCTTGCGCGAAGTGACACAGCCTATTCCGGATGGCAGCCTGTACGCGTCGATGCAGGTGAGGGAGGTTCGTCAACGCGCGGAGATGGAGATGGCTTTTTCATCAACTCCACTGGACTTCAGTGGAACAGTGCGCCTGGCGAAGATGCCGTCCTGGACTCTTTCGGTGGATGGATTATCTGTGACTGGTGGCATGGTAAGTCAATAGCCCTGCGGTTTCAGTAGAATGCTTCGCTAACGATGCATGGTGGTAGGCGTTCCCCAGCTCTTCTTCAAAATGAGCTATTACGGCAGTCCTCTTCCAAGCAGCTGCGCTGACATCTATCTTCGCCCTGAATATATCTGAGGCAACGATTGATGCATTGATGGCTGTTGCGGATCATCCGGGCTCTTTTTTTAGAAGCCATGCTTCTCCGAAACGGTTATTGAAAATCATCAGTCTATCGGACGATTTGTTCTACTTTTCTGTTTGCGATCATTGAGTCATGAGTCACTCGTAAAGAAGTCTTGTCCGTGTCTATCTCATCCCATTATGTTGGCTATCATATCGATCTTCGCTTGTTGCCTCATGAGTTTCCACCGCAGCGCAAGTGAAATTTTCACAGAAGCAGACTGACGTCGGTCAACCGAACGTGGCCTTGGGAACATCTTCAAAATACCATTGTCGAGAATACTTACGATGCATTACGGTGTAAACTTTGCCACTGCCCGGATACAAATAAAGTGGTTATATTTTGTGTACCTCTGCCAGGAACAGCAGAAAGCCCTCTCTGCCCCCATAGTTTAACGGTTAGAACAGAGGTCTCATATCTTCGAATATGACTTCAACTCAGTTGCAGAAATCCTCAGATGTGAGTTCGATTCTCACTGGAGGCATCTCGTTTTGCTTTTTTATCAAACCTATCAAGATACCATGCAACCAACCATTTGTAGATATGGCATGATTGTGGGCCGTAGTGAATTTGTTGATCTCGTGGATTTTCGATGATTTCCACACGCAATTCGTCCGAGACCGGCTTGCGCTGTCAGGGCCGACGCCGTCATGCATGTTTGAGCTACAAACCGCGAATGAATACCAATAGGCATGTGGTATTGCTATCTGGAGGACCTCCTTCTGTCCGGTGGAGACGTTGGACTGCATGGCAAGGAGTTGATGAGACCAACCCACGTCAAACAGAGCGTCACCACAAGGCTTCATCGCAAACTGATCGGGACTTCACTTTTGGGAACGAATAATTCACTGGGAGCGCAAGCCGCCCTACCAATTACATGTTTCTGAGATGCCTTTCACATGTCATGAGGAGCGCGCAACTCTACCTGCTGCGCGACGTTGCAGCGATCGCTTGCTCTCTTTGACACTCACACCCACCACACCTCCCACTCCAACTCCTTCTTTCTTTAGAAACCTAGGACAATCATCCACCCCACACCGCGTCGATGGCATCAAAGACCACTCCATTCAACAGAGCCGGCCTGCCGCCTCGCCGCTCTGCCCGCATCATCCAGCAAAAGTCATTTCGCTTCTCAGAACTGCCACTGGAACTCCGCAACAACATCTACCGATTCGCCTTGCAGCCCGACGATGAAGAGCACAAAGGCAAATACCCAGAGCTTGTCGATGGTATGTCGGGTACCGCACTGGCTCTCAGCCAGGTCTCTGCATCCGTCAGGGAGGAATCGATGAAGGTCTTCTACGGCCAAACCACCTTCCAGTACACGTATCACCACGACCCGAAGCCCCGGGCCCAGAGCATGGCGAAATTGAAGCGCTGGGTTAATGTCTGGGGTGTGACCGCGGCACCGCTTCTCCGTTCGCTCGTGCTTGCTTGTTCGACCGATGAGTGTCCAAAGCAGGTTGTCCTCCGCCTCATCGATCAGGCTGAGCCCTTTGTCTATTCCGGAAAGGGCAGATGCTGCTGCATCGCACGCAAATCGACCGAAGGCGAACTGAACGAGCTGGCTCTGAAGAAGCTCCGGCCCAGCGGCGACTTGGTGCTCACTGCTTCATCGCTCAAGGCATTGCTCAAGGATGTTGACGATAAAACTTTTGGGTGTTAAAGGTTTGTGCAAGCCGTGCAGCAAGACCTAGCGCTATCGGATCCGGACTCGAATTGCTAGCCAGGTGATTGACCTTGGAAGTGAAAGTCATAACCTCGCAGGATTAAGCTGACATTTGCAGTAGCTCCCACTTGATTCTTCGCGAGACTGTACGTCAATGGATTCGTGTCAGGTAGTGGTGTGAGATCCTCGCGGGGGAACTTCTCGCGGCCAATGAAAAAGTGCAGATGTTCAGTGGCCTGGTCTGGAGTTGAAAGGATGTGAGACTTCTCGGGTGCTTTCAGATTTTGTATGGCTGTTTGGGTCGCTACATCAAGATCAACTCCACAACGTCAGGGACAGGAAGTGGGAAATGTATCATAGCTCTCGTTCCATCGGGAAAATCGTTCCTAGTCTACAGGGTGAGCCCCCGTAAACATCATGTCGTATGGACAGTGTCGTCGCGATTGCGTGATCTCATAACAGCAGTGCTTCCGCTCACCACTAGCACGGCCACCAACAGGATCGCATTGAAAATCGCCATGATAAAGAATGGCGCTCCGGATGTCCAGCTGTCGAAGAGGGCTCCACCCGCTTTCGTAAGCAGCAATATGCCAGCACCGCCTGCAAGGCTGTAGATTCCTGCAATACTGCCCTTCAGCTGGCTCCGATCCTCAACAGAGATTTTCGTGGATGCTCTTTGGTCGGAGAGCAATGGCTCCGTTTCGTTGGTGCCAGCCACCTGTGCTCTTAGAGTCGCAGAGGTGCCAGATCTGTTTCTGCCAGTTATCTTGCCGGTCCCTTCATTGACGCCCCTTCCAAGCAGACTCAGGGAACAAACAATCGATCCGATCTGACTGACGCCGATCAGAACCACTGCTAGCATTGCCCAACGGCCTCCGTCGTTTTGACCGTGGAATGCATCGGGGCTTCTAAGGAAGCCGAAGAGAAGGTATCCCGCGATGCCAATCGCGCTCGCCCCCAGCAACGGCCACTCTGGCCTGCCTTTGCCGACTTTGCCGCCCAGCCACCCAAAGATCGGTGCACAAACTAGCGCTGCGGTTTCCGCGATACCGGACAAGGCAGCTGCTAGTTTATACGCGCGCTCGCACTCATGCTTGATATCCGGAAGATTTGACGGGTTCGAGGAGCAAAGACCGGAGCGGACAAAGTAGGCGTTGACAAACAGCGGTATGAATAGCGAGATTGCGACGGACGAGGCACGCGCGACAAAGCCGCCGACGTAAGCGAGTGCGATCGATTCGTCGGTAAAGCCCAGCTTGAGGGCCGAAAGCAGATTCTGGAGATACGAGGGTCGAAGTGCAGAGGTGCTCGTGTTAGACTCGGTATCCAGCTTTGAGGTAGAGCTGCGGAAGAGGGCGGAGAAAGATTTGTCGTCCTCTCCTGGTAGGTTGCGGAGGCCGACAAAGATTCCGAGTGCTACTACAAAAGCGATGGCAGCCACGATGTAGAAGCTGTACTGGACACTGTGGGCTGGCGTTACGTCTCGAGATTGGAAGTAGGCCGGGAGAGGAAGGAAAACGGCCAGTGCGACTAGAGCTCCAACCCCTGTGAACATGCCAACAAGTCCAGCAAGCTGTGATGTGCCCGCACTGGTCGTGGATGCATCGGGCTTCAATGGCTCAGAAGCTCCCTCGCCGGTCGGTCGCGTGCGAGACAGAGACTTGTATCGGACCGGCGTAATGGTGATTTCGCTACTCACGCTCGGAGTCGGTCCATGAGAGATGCTGCCATGTCTGCTAGGCCGTTCCTCATCCCTCAGTCTGTCTGCGTGGCCACTAAGGCCTCCATGTCCTGTTCCCTGCTCTTGTTCGGAGTCGGCTTCATCGTTGCCGGACCGTTTAGCGACCATAGCCGGCAACACGGCCGTGACCATTGTCGAGCAAGCTGCTCCGCCCAGACTGAACCCTAACCGTCCCAGTAGGAGCTCCGGAAAGACATTGTTGCTCTGAACCAGCCCCACGAGACTGATTCCAACGATGACATATCCCAACACCGCAACTGCTCTGACTCCAATCCGATCGCTGACCAAACCCCAGATAGGACAGGCGACAAGCGCGAGCAATTCGTCTGCAAATCCAAGCGTCCCGACAGCAGAGCCAACATGATGTTTGCGGCCGATCACGTCTGTCACAACGAAGGAGATGGTGCTGTTCAAAAAGACAAGGAAGGCGATACTGAACAACGCGATGCCAAAGAGGTAGGTTGCGGCATGAAGACGGGTAGCCGTGAGAGCCGGGAAGAGGCGAGCCATCGCCATGTAGGTGATTTGTTTGGTCGAGGTGGGACGTGGCTACGCTTATGAGGGCATCGGGCGGCGATTACTGAGTGTTGCGCAAACAACCGTGACCCCTACTAGTAGTCCATTGAGTTCGATAAGGTGTCCAGAAGCAGCGAGCAGCGAGAAGCACGTTTGTTAAATTATTATTTAGGCTTGGGCAGCAACAATCAAGGCACAGGCGGCCCAAGATGACGCGCAGAGAGCGCCCTGAGCTCTGGGCTTTCGCGTGTTTCACTCCCAAAACTGCGGAGACGCCCAAAGAGGGAATTGCGATGAACGCATATACAAGCAGCTGGTGATAGCGCGAACAACCTTACCCGTCCACCAACATGTGAAACCGTACTACAAGATGGAATCTGTCGCCAGCTCCTCCAAATCTGCGAAACCCTCGCCCACCGCAAATACTAAACCTAGCCGACTGCCCGCCCCATCGCTCTTCGTTGGTCCACCGTCTCGCAACACCTCTCAACTATCTGTCTCCCGTCAGCTCCTCCCAGATGCAGCACAAAGAGGGAAAGGCGACCCTCTCAGTCGCCAGCGTAGCGCGCTCTCCCGGCCTTTGGAGGTAGCAGAAACACCAACCGGGGAGCCGAAGAAAGAGCAAGATGGCGGCACTCGCTTGCGCAAGGATAGCGAGAGGCGGGTGGAGGCTCGCTGGCAAGAGATGCAGAGCACTCTCAACGAGGTCGAGCTGACGGCTCAAAGCTCTACGCATGTGTTCGGGGAGAGCCACGCGAAAGCACTGGATCAGCTGCGTGATGCTCAGGTTGCGCTCGCGTGGGCTTGGGGTCGGGGAAATGAGGAGAGCGGGATGCTCAATTCTACATCTGCTGAGGATACGATCTCGCAATTCAATATGGCTGGCGAGGGACGTCAAAGCACTACGGACACCACGGGGAATGGCAGCCAGGCAAGGAAACGTACTGATACGCAGTCTTCCGCGTCAACGGTGCTTTCAGACGAGAGTGTGCAAAGCGATCGAACGGCCAAGGAGAGTAGAGCAAAGATGGAGGATGAGACTGCCGAAGACATCCGCCGCGCCAGTGAGCGGAGAGGCAAGAACGAGGAATACTTCCGTATGGTGGAGAAGAGCGTTGGCGACGTGGTATCGAAATTGGACATCGTCGCCGAAGCGATGACACGAGTCGAAGCGGAGAGCAGGAGTCTGTGGAGCAGCAGTTCGTTCACTGCGAGCAGCAGTGAGCAGGGCGAGCGAGGCCAAACAGGCCCGGACGAACCTGTTGCGGTGAAGTGAGGACGAGCGTAGGAATGGACAGAACAATCATTCCTGGATCCACTTACAATCGTCACAGCGAATACGCCTCAATCAAACCTCATGCTGAGGTATAAAGTGCGTCGCTCCGGGGATATTGTGGACGGATGCCACTCGCCTCAGCTAGTCAAGAGACCGGTTCTGATCAACCCGAAAGATGTCGTTTCCGAATCCGATCAATTGTGGAAAAGACCCGGTCTTTGGGCTATGAGAGCTCACTTCTGCACTTTGGTTTCCATACAGTGGCACGGCCGGCTTCCCTTGCAAGGTTACTAAATATACCTCAGGCTCCCGGCAACCAAGTGCTTAGGCACGATAGTCAGCCATGCAATCATCTCACATTGTGTATCACAGTGTCAAGGGCTTTGCTTGCGTGGCGAAATATCGTATGCACTAGCTCGGGGAAACGGTGGAGTGCCACTGCACCAATCTGCCATGTGCAAAGAGACAAGGGTTAGGGTTGGGGTCCACATTGTGGCATGCCTGACCACTTTGTGGAAACGACAAGCATAGTAGATAGATTTAAAGAACAGGATAAACGTGATTTTGGGACTCGACCTGGAATTTCTTATCAAATATCTCAGGTTATGTCCAAAGAAAACAGAAGGGATCTGCTCGTGGTAATGGCCCAGCTGCTTCATGGTCAAACTGCGCTCACGGACGATATGCAACGAGAATGGCTGTATACGAACACTTCTCACAACGCCACGTATAACCAAACAAATAAGCACAATTCTTAGCACTCGGCTTTCGGTGCCGAGATCGACAAGTCATAAGATCTTGTGACCTTGCGAGGGTTCCGGACAACTTTTGCCCGACCACGAAGCTTAACTTGGACTACGCCCTGTCGTCTCTTCTTCAAGTCATGCATGGCAACTCAGCGTTGTACACGCTCAGGACGAAATCGATCAAAATGACATGGAGTCGCACGCCGCCATCAAAATGACAACACAGCATCTCATCACATTCACTCACGCACAGTGCTCCCATTCTGGAGAATTACCGGCTATAGAAGATCACGATGAGACCACCGACTCTTCCAACATCTACAACCGAAACTACCAGCAACTATGGCAGCATCACGGACTGGACGGGAGCAGACGACCCGGATAACCCCCGCAACTTCCCTCGCAGGACACGCATATACTCGACCGTCGCCGTCACCGTTCTGGCCTTTGTGACCGCATTCGCAGCGTCAATATACAGCCCCGGCATTCAACTGGTCTCGGCGGAGTTCAATGTCTCGCATTCGGTTGCAGTGCTGCCACTGTCTCTATACAATCTTGGCCTCGCGGCAGGTCCCATGCTCGGTTCACCATTGAGCGAGACGTACGGCCGCAAGATCGTTCTTGTCGTCACCACACCCGGTTTCATGGTCTTCACACTAGGATCAGCTCTAGCTGGAGATATAGTCTCATTGTGCGTTTGCCGCTTCTTTGCCGGCGTCTGTGCCGCACCAGCGGTTGGCAATGCTTCAGCATCCATTTGCGACTACACCGCTGGCGACAAGAGAGCAGTGGCGATGGCTATCTACTACTCCGTCCCCACCTTCGGAGCATCCCTTGGCCCCTTAGTCGGCGGCTTCGCAGTACAAGCCCGCGGATGGCGCTGGACGCAATGGATCGTCCTAATCTGCGCGGGAGCCTGCTACATCCCCATCCTCTTCACGCGCGAAACCTACAAAAAAACCATCCTGCAGCGCCGCGCCAAAAAAGCCGGCCTCACCAGCCCAACCGTCTCGCAAAAACCCTGGCCCCAACAAATCCGCTACTTCGCAACCACCCTCCTCCTCCGCCCCGTCCACATGCTCTTCACAGAGCCCATCGTCGGCCTCGTCTGCCTCTACAACGGCTTCATCTTCGGCGTCCTCTACACCTTCATCATCGCCCTGCCCTGGGTCTACACCACCACCTACGCCTTCGGCCCCACCGCCACAAACCTCTCCTACCTCAGCCTCATCCTCGGCACCCTCCTCGCCCCCAGCCCCCTCATCCTCACAGACCGCTACATCTACCAACCGCGCCTGCGCGCCTTCGCCTCCTCCCCCTCGACCCCGCGCGCGACGCAATACCCGCCCGAGCACCGCCTGCACGCCGCCCTGCCCGCCTCCCTCCTCCTGCCCGCGGCGCTCTTCGCGTTCGCCTGGACCGCGCGCGCCGACATCCACTTCCTCGCGCCCCTCGCCTTCCAAACGCTCACGATGCTCGCCAACCTGACGGTCTACGCGCCGGCGAACCTGTACATGATCGACTCGTACGGGCCGCTGTACGGCGCGTCGGCGGCGGGCGCGGCGATGCTGGCGCGGTACGCGTTCTCGGCGGCGTTCCCGCTGTTCGCGCTGCAGCTGTACGAGGCGCTGGGCGTCGGGTGGGCGACGAGCGTGCTGGGGTTCTGCGCGGTGGGGCTGGCGCCGGTGCCGTGGTTGTTTTTCAGGTATGGGGGGAGGGTGAGGGGGCGGTCGAGGTATGAGGTTTCTTTGTGAGTGGAGGGAGGTGGCGGAGTTGAGGGGGTGGGATGGTTAGCCTAGGTGATGGCAGGGGAGCGACGAGGGGAGCTGTGAGGTGGAGTTCGAAGAGGTATACCGTACATGGATGGTCCTTTTTGTGTCGTGATCGGGTAGAGTATTGCGATACTAGAGATCTCCCTATACGTAGCATTGGATGGGCCGAAACCGTGAAGTTTGGGTGGTTAGGTAGGTACTCGTTTGTTCGTTGTCTTTCCCATTCGACGGCCATACCTGCCGCTTCCGGGTGAGCCGCTACAGGACTTTGTTTTCCCTTTGTATACGAGCAAAAATGCAAAAGCAATCGTCAAAAAACGCGTCCTGGGAGATGTATCGAGGTCCACAGCAAAAGCAAAAGCAAAGGTATCATCGACGTTGGCAGGACTCGAACCTACGCCCCCGAAGGGAATTGATTTCTAGTCAATCGCATTAACCACTTTGCTACAACGCCTTCGATGATCGCATTTCGCGTCCTAGCATTTATATACCCGTTGAAATTTTCACCATCGATCAATTCGCTCAAGCCCATTGATGCTCTCACGCATGACGAAACAGCCTTAGATTAACATATTCACTCAACCACCTCTCCACACGCGCGACTACATCAATCCGCGACTCGGGCCGACTGAGGCGGGGAGTCTTCGCTACAGAATCACGCATCCCGATATTCGAAGTCTGGACTTGACAACCCTGACGCTGTCACGGCGAAAGCCAGACGCAGATAAGAGATCGGGCGGGACGCATGCTGTCTCTCGGACACGCGTCCGAATCCCGGCAAGCCACAAGAATAAGCACTTTACGGTACATACGCTGCGCGGAGGATCAGCCGTTGAGACGGGGCGGCGGCGGCAACAGCAGCAGCAGCGGCAGAGTTTCTCCCGCGTCTGTAGCAGGGGGGCGGCTGGTTTGACGACGAGGGTGGTTTGAATCTAAGGTGGTTGTTGTGCGCGAGTACTAGGTAGCACGGAATCAGACTTTGGCGCTGGCGGAGCTGAGCAAAGAGCCGATGGGCCGCGTGATCCGCAAGGTTGGTGGTGGTGGCTATGAGCAGCCAGGCAACAAGGGGAGGTCGGGATAGAGTTGGCTGCTGGAGGCGCCTGCATGGGTGAGCTCTGGGTGGTGATCGAATAGCCGATCTATGGGCTTCGAGGGGCTTCGAGGGGTAGGTTGGCGTTGGGTTATGGAAACGATAGGGTGAGTAGGCTTGTGGATGTGAGACGACCGTGATGGCTCAGACGGGTGGGCGGTTTTCGTAGGGCTGGCCAGACGGGCGTCGGAGGGGTATTACTGAGACTCCACAGGCTGGGGACTTGGGTCTGGACAGGGCGCGAGGTGGCCGCTGACCTTTGAGGTCGCCGCAGGGCTGGCCGGGGCTTGTTACACGTCGCAGAACAAGGGATTGAGGCATTTGGGAGGTAGTTTGTCGTCGGCCTAAACCGAGGACAATACGTCCTTGTTGTCTGAGAGATGGCAGATGCGAGGATCGATGAGTGTTAGCGACGAGGCCTTGTGGTCTCGCAACCGCTCGGTAAATGCGTGCGCCACTGTGTATAAGCCTGGCGCTCAAGATTCGCCAGCTGTGAGGTTTTGGCTTTCGTCCAACGCTTCACCATCAGTGACACCAAAGCCACCAAAGCCAAGCCCTACGGCGGCAGCGCCAGGTTTCAAAACGCGCAATTTTTTATGTCAGGTCCGAGCTTGCATGGAGCGACAGTCGGTTGTCGGCGATGTTTTTGACTGCCGTCTGGTGGAAGATGCGTCCAGTCTGGACCAGCCCAGGGCGCTGCATGGTCTTGAGAAGCGCGTGCCTACAGGTCTCGGGATGCCCGCTGGTAGGCAGCGGAGAAGGTCAGATGAGGAGGTGGGGACCTTCAATGTGCGTGTATGAATCCTGTCAAAAGTGACGCGGCCTTACCAGTGGTCGACGTGTCGACGCGTGAGAGTTGGACAGCGATGCTGCTAGCCGACCAGAGTCTCGACCGAGTCCAGACCCTCGCGGCGTGCGGCTTGTGTGCTGGAAGGTCCGGACCGCGCCGGCAACACCCTTGCGCCACAACGGTCGCAGCAGGGAGAGGAGAGCTTGGTCATGGTCCCGCTGTGCCGGACAGGCCGAGGGCGAGGAGGCGTTGATTAAGGTAGGTTCACGACGTTCTTGGGTCTCATGACAGACGAGCAGCTCAGTGCCGGGCCGAAGGCTGCATTGGCGTCTGCAGCCTGGCTGGGAGCGATGGCCTGAGGGTGCCTCTGACAGATGGGGCAGGCAAAACGCGCCGCCTGGGCAAGAGGATTGCGCAGAGGCTGCGACGCTGCGCCAGCAATGTTAATCAAACTGAGGGGACTCAGCCTGGGCGTGGGCACCCGCTCGACCCGGTATCGCGCGCGGCCTGGCGTGAGTTACCGTTGTATTATCATTGTATCAGGCATCGCCGCATCGACGAGGCGGGAGTTATTATCGTATCAAGCATCGTCGCATCGACGACGAGGGCGTCGATGGCCGATGGCCACGGCGGCCTTGCGTGCCGGGCGGGTGCGCAGGATGAAAGATCGCGCAGATGGAGGCTGAGGATCACAGATGTATCGCGGCGCATCGCTGGCTGGCGAGCCGCGGGCTTGGGTCGGCGGGCGAGATTGCAGCGCTGACAGGCGGCGCGCCGGCGAATGACACGGCGCGATCGTGTGGCAGGGCGACATCGACGGCCGCCGCCCGGACAGCGCCAGGGTTGCGCAGGGCGGCAGTGCTTGCGACCTCGCCAAGTCGACCACGCTAGAACTCAAACCAACCCTGGGCGCTCCCCTCTCCGGCGGCCTCTGGGCTGCTGTACGGGTCCGCGAGGCACAATCTCGATGTCGCCCGCCGCACGCCTGTACCGCCAGCGCGATCCTCGATTCGCAACTTGATACAAAGCCTGCCATGGCGCCACTCTCCTGGGTCGGGTCTTCCTCATCCAAGCACGCTCACATCACCCTCACGCTGCTCCTCTCCAGGCACTTTGAAGACACCCGTCTTCGACAATCACCCTTCTCTCACGAGCCAGGCCATCCACCCACATCAACCCTCGATGTCAGCCTCTGCACACTCGACCAGGCCGCAACCTAAGCCACAGCAAAACATGCTCCACGTCACCAGCGACGACTCTGCCTCCTCCGACTCCAGTATGCACTCGACCGGCAGCAACCGCGACATCTTCTCGACGCCAGACCTCGCAAGGTGCTCTCGGTGTCACCGCACGCCTAGCATCGACATAAAAACCGGCAAATCAAACATGGTCCAGTATGGCCTGAACCAGTATTACTGCTCTCGATGCGCCGCCATGGTTGGTTTCCACGCTCGCTGAGCGCCCGATGCTTTGCATGTCTGCAGCATGATTGCGGCACGCCTCCTACCATCTACCACTCAATTCGAGGCAATCTCATCAACCTCGAAACTACAGCATTCGCAAAGCCACTCCCACTGGCCGCAGTGCGACGCCCAACACCCGCCAGCTTTTCGTCTATGGATCGAAGTTCGCTTCAAAACCACGACACGGTGGCGCACGGCTTTGCACCATTCAAACGCTCACTGGAAATATTCCAGCAATTGAACCGAGTAGCAATCGATAATTGCTGCAGCAAGCAAACGCCCAGTCACTGGCAGGGCCAACGCCCACGAACCAACGCATCGACGGGAAGATGCCGCACACAGACGACGAACATCACGACTGGGCGGAGGATGATCTCGCACGCTGCGGGCCAGCGCCGACATCGTCCCTCCCATACACGACTACATTCCACATCACGCACGCTTTGTTTTCTGCTTTTTCCATAGATGATACCCATACCATAGCCATGATGAAATAAGACTTCGCAACCGCACAACCACACCACGAGATCATCAAAGCTACCATTAACCTCCCAAACAAAACCCCGACGACCACAACCACCACCAAACCCCCAATGCCAGTCCCGTCCCATTATTCCACTGCAATCCCATCGCAACCCATCGCCACAGCCCAACACCCCTCCCCGCGACAGCGGCCCCCTCCCAAAAAAAAAAAGAACAAGTCCCGGGGGATCGGCAGGTGATCGCACGCCACAATCGCCGATGGCAGCCCGACGTTTCGCCCCGCGGCCGCGGCCGCCGCAGCCGCCGCCGCGTTGCTTTTCCCCCTCGGGCGCCAAAGGACGATTTTCGAAAGGCAAGGCAGGGTTTGCTGCGATGCGGGCGCAGGGCGCCGATCGGCGTCGCGGATGCCCTACTGGCCTGCGACTGTGTTGCTAGCTAGCGCTTTGCCGGCCTGCGCGCGGCGGAGGGGCGCCCGCCGCGGCTGGTCGAGGGCGTCTGGCGCGTCGCGGGGTTGTTCAGGTTGGGGAGTCGTTTGGGAGAGGAAGATGCCCGGACCTCGCCCTTGCGTTGCGTTGCGTTGCGTTGCGTTGCGGTTCACCACGTGCGTGGCTGCTGGTGTTGCGCGCGCGTTTCGCGTGGTGCGAGGGTTTGTGGCTCGGAGGGCCGTCGTTCTCGGTTCGTGCGGACGGGAGTATGGACGCCTACTACTGTGTGGACGGGAACATGCAGTGAGTACGTGTCACTAGGTATCTCGCCTTCCCATGGGATTCTGGGGAGCTGGCGTCCGTCGCCGTGATGGAAATCTCTGCTGCTGCATCGCGCCGTGCGAGACCGTGGCCTGAGAGTCACCAGCTCGGCGTCAATTGGCTGTGGGAGGATGTCACTTGCGCGCGTAGAGTTCGCAAGTGTGCCGTTCTACTCGGTTTTCTACCCATCACGCGGGGTCGCGGCGGTGCTTGCGGACAGCCCTTTGAGTGCCTGAGTGAGTTTGATGGTTCTCCCCGCTCGTACAGGCCGCGGTCAAATGACATGGCGACAGGTGCGCGCCGTGGTCGCGCGGCACGGCGGCGTGGAAGCCGTTGCAGAGTTGACCAGGCGGTGGCGTGTACAGTACTCTACGCAGACAAGGCAGTGTTGCGGACACGCGACTCCCGCGACAGCAGCATGCACTGCTAAACGGACCATGTAAGATGCGATGCTCATTGCAGGAGACGGCTCCGAGAGGGAGAGTCGGAGCAAACACCGGTGCGCCGGCGGGGCGCATGGGCAGATGGATCGGAGGAAGATGCGATTCGCAGACAGACCCTGAATTGCCACTTGTCTCGTCAGCGGAGTGCCTGGTTGTTCAGTAATTTGCACACGTGTGTAACCCTTGTCCCTGACATCGTGAAAGACGACGGTGTTCGGAGCGGAGAACGATGCGCCGGCGAGGCACGACAGAACGGACAAACGAGAGATTCGCAAAACCTTCAATTGGCCGTCCTTGATCAACGAACGCCGTCATTGTTCAATGATATATATGTATGCCCAGATGCAAGTACCCTTGTTCCCAACATCATGGGAAACGTCAAGGTCCAGAGCACACACCGACGTGACAGTGGGCATTGCAGATGAATGAATGTAGAAATGCCATCCCAGGTCGTCGGAGGAAGGCGTGCTATGTACATATGTACGTACCATTTGTTCCCGACACTGGAAAGACGACGATGTCGCCGACACTGGTGTTGCTGAGACGCCAACAACAATGTCAGAAGGTAGACGCGAATAGCACGCCAGAGGCGGGCAGGACGGCGTAGGCGCCGACAGCCCCCTGTCCCGTGAACGCGTCCCGTAACCGTCTGCGTGCAGTAAGCCGCCATACGGGTGTCATAGACCATCAGCACGCAACCAGGATGCTGTCCAGAGCCATCATCGAGAACTCATCAATACTATCACAAGGACCTCCTCGAAAAGGTACATGCGGAGTTTCTCCCGCCTCCTCACAGTGAAACACTCTCTCTCAAACGTCATCACGGAACACCGCCAAACCACGTCACCAAGCCGTCGATCGTGGAGAGGGACGAGCAAGACATTGATCACCGCAAGCAGTCTCGACACCACGCGGCGACCGCGTCACGATGTCTGCAGACTGCGGCTTCGATACAATCGACCCACAGAGGGGTTGCGGTGCTGTCTGCCGTGTCGGGGAACATCGATCGGTTGCAAAGTGACTTATATATCGATCTGGAGTTTGATTTCGGATGGGATCGAACGGGATACGGTCGCTCGATGTGTTGCAGGCCGGACAAGAGATTATTATACGACAGGGAGCGAGAGATAGATCATGTCGCGCCCCGGCGACCGACTGGGCTGTGGCGCATGGAATTCGTGTGGCTTTGCGGACGGCCTGCGCCGCATGACTCGAATCTCGTGAAATGGCAAATTTGATTTTGCATGCGTAGAAAGACGAGAAGGCACTGGAACGAAAAGAAACGGCAAGACGAATTGGAAATTGATCCCTAATCAGAGCGACTGCTTTCACGCGAGTGTATCAAAATGGATCAATACAAAGCTTCAGTCAAGAGCGTCGACGAGGCGTTGGCCAGGCTCAATGCGACTTTGGCGTCGTACAAGGTGTCTGGGAATCTGCCAAAGAAGTCTTCGGCCGATATCTCGCCCGAGACTCGAGTGCCTGTGCCTACGGAAAATGCGCAGCGTGTGCCGAGTGAGGCTCGTGGCACGCTGAAGCATCACGTGTTCCAAGTGGTCTCCAAGGTTGCGAGCGAGCCTGTTGATTGGGAGACGTGGAGTTCCGTGAGCTATGCTGAGGGTTTGCAGAAGTATGCACGTGTAAGTAGTCAAGTGACTTTCGAGACTTTGATAATTTCGCCTCAGTTGACTAATTGCTCAACCGCCAGATTCAAAATAACGAGTTGCGAGACCTCCTCGTCGCTCTCTCCGAGCTGTTCAACCTCGTCGAGGAGCAGCCGTACTGCCTGCTCGTCTACCTCGAGCTGGCGTCGACTTACCTCCTTCTTGGATATTCAGACCTTGCCGCCGGATCTGCTTACAAGGCTTTGCTTCTCACAGACGCTGTCCGCGATGACAGTGACGAGTACCACGAGCAGGCTTATGAAGTTTTCGCTCAGATCATCTCGCGCATCCCTGCCGAGACTCGTTTGCTGGCGATGGAGAGAGCGTTGGAGAACGATCCTGAGCGTTACCTGACCGATGCAGACGTTTCTTCGTCTGACGAGCCCGTCGTGGAAGATGATTTCGAGACGTTGATGGCGTGGTGCGAGAACTTTTACCAAAGGGCGACGTGAGTACTGATCAATGCTTGAATGATCCGCGTCTGGTTTACTGACCCCGTTCTAGTTACAAGATCCTTATCAAATCGCTCATGCTATGCGGCGATCTCTCCGCTGCCGGCATTTACATGGAAAAGGGCCTCAGCATGTACAAGTACGACGATTCTTTCGTGGGCCTGGACCAGGCGCTCACGCAACTCGTCGAAGCGCGCTTCGGAAAACCGCTTAAGGATTTGTACGACGATGAAAAGGTGCCTTCTGGCTGGCCCTCGGCTTCCCTCGTTAGAAGGGAGGTTTACCCCTGGAGCGAGTACGAGCCCGATCGATTCGCGGAGGTCGACGAGATCAACGAAATGATGAATGAAGTCGCGCCCAAATTCGAGGTCAAAGCCGTCGATCTGCCCGCATTGACAGGAACATCTGTTTCTGGAATCTCTAAGCAACTGGGCGTCTTCGCAAAGGAGGATGTCGCTCCTGGTCAGGTCGTGCTCGACGAGACATCTCTGCTCACGGTCAACAACCGCCTGCAGGACATGCTCTGCGATGCCTGCAGCTCTGAAATCCCTGACCTGCGATCCGCAAACAGAGACTCGGTGGCTGCGTGCTCGGCCTGCGAGGTCGTCTTCTGCAGCCAAGCCTGCCACGACGCCGCCATGGAGAACTACCACCCTGCCGTCTGCGAGACCGACGCCGAGTCGATCCTCAAAGACCCCAAGCCAAGCGACGCCGCAGACTCCCTATACTCCCTCTTGCTCCTCCGCTGCTTCGCCCTAGCCGAAACCCGCGGCTGCCACCCCCTCGACCTGCAAGAGATCAAATACATCTGGGGCGACTTCCACTTCACCGACATCGACAGCGGCTTCCAGCCCCCCAAGACCTCCGACAACTCCACCGCCTTCGCCAACCTCCCGCGCTCCCTCCCCTTCCAATTCGAGTACAACATCCGCCTGCCCTTCCACATGCTCGAGAAGATGGACATCGACATCTTCGCGAACCCGCAGTACGACGTCTGGGTCTTCAACACCCTCTTCGCCAAATTCAGAGGCACGGCGTCCGCCCGCCTGTCCGGCTCCGGCGGCTCCGTGGCCCGCGGCCCGGACGTCTGCGCAGTGCATCCCATGTGGTGTCTGGCGAACCACTCGTGCGATCCGACTGTGACGTGGGTTTGGGGCGGGAGTATCAAGATGTCGACGAGGGAGAAGCGGGCAGAATGGCAGGGGAAGGAGGGGAAGAGGGTGGTCAATGAGCCGGGATTGAAGAAGGGTGAGGAGATTCTGAACCACTATTGCGATTTGGACTTGCCGGTGCAGGAGCGTAGGGAGTGGGCTCGAGGTGCTTTGGGTGGCGATTGTCAGTGTGAGAGGTGTGTCTGGGAGGAACAGCAGCAGAGGGAGGGTTGATTGGGTTTGCTACGACCAAGGTGGTGAGAGGATTCGTGGTGTCTTGGATCTGGACTTCGCAGAACGGGTACGACAAATCAAGCTTCGTCATACGCAACACGCTGTCTTGATCACGATTCAAATTTGGAAATGCCACGAAGTCATTATACTCGCCATAATCACCAACCCTGTTTATCCATGTGCCGATGCAGTTCCGCTGTCGAATATTGAAAGTACCTTGAAAGGCGATCCACGTGGATCTCTGGACATATGGTCAGCAGCAAACCATTATTGACAATACTTCTACCCTCTATCCGGGCGATGCTGGCCTCGATTATCTGAGGGTGCCGTCATACATGTTTGTTGACAAAGCCACGTTCGATGTGCGTGGTCGCAACATGCTTACAACGCACGAAGGAAGGTTGTTTGCTCAGAGGCAGAACGGGGGGTATATGTTTGGACTTCTCTTCCTCCAGGACTGCTGTCGCAAATCATCTCTGGCTCACAGAGCTCATTCATTATATTTCCACTCTCTGATCATCTATGTGCCTCATTCAATCAACAAACCACCGAAATGCCATCAAGCATGAACATCACGAGTCTTCTCGAGCCGTTCCTTCAAGCGCCTCGGTAAGGGTGGAATCCCTTCTTTCCCGTATCTTAGCTAACGCATGACCGAATTGTCAAGACACACCGTGCCGGCAGGTGTCACTCTGTCCGTTATAACTCTGCCCACGATCACCGTGACCGGCGAAATCCCTGGTACAATTGGCCTGAGCCACCCCTCGAGAGCCACCTCCGCCACGCCGTCCAAGCAGATAATCGACTCCACCACGATCTTGACATCTACCTTCAAGCCGTCCGGCTTCCCGAGTCCGACCGGCATCATTACGAAAATAGTGTATGACAGGGACGTGGCGCCGAGCTTTGGCAATGACGAGGAGCTCTACGCGAGCGTTGATAATCTCAACGGCGAGGGCGAGGATGAATATGACGATGCAGTGATCACCACCAGCGAGAGCGTTGCCCCAGCCACTAGTACTACCTCTAGTAGTTCTTCTCAGAAGAAGGCTACCATTTCCGGCGCTATCTTTGCGAACCGCACAGGCGATGCCTCCAGCTCCCGTTTGGCGACCGACACCAGCATTGGCAGGTCCCTCTCCACGAGTTCGTCCGCGACGGCGCTATCTGGGAATCTCTGTCCGTCGGCCAGGATCGTCTATAGAACCAAGTATTTCACGCAAACGACCTGCCCGCCGATGCTCTCCTCGACACACAGGATGCATACTTCTGCCGGGCACCACGATGCTTCTCGGGCGACACCGCTGAGCAGGTTCGAGCCAATGCCAGGCCTGGTTGTGGAGATCTATACCACAAACCTCAGTCCAACTGCACACACGACCCACAGCAAAATTTACTTGCCTGGTACACATACCCCAACGCCGGTGACGGTCCAAAGCACAAAGCTAGGGACCGTCTCACACGATCTACCTCAAGCGTCTGCTATCGGTGCTAATCAAACGCTGACCATACAACCATGGCCAACGTCAAACTCGTCGACGTCTTGCAGCACAGCCGACTTGCGTTCGACAGTGCCCGGAGTCCCAACACCACCTCGAAACGACCCGACCTCTTCCTCACAATCATCAGACACTTCACGCTTTGCCCAAGCCCTCACTACCACCGCAATCAAACCAAACATCCCCTACGGCCACCCGCCCGATCTCAGAAGCCTACCAGTCCACTCAAACTCCTCACTCCTAGCAGCGAACCTGCCTCAAGCAGAACTAGCAACCAACCTGCTGCACCCGACCCAAACAACCCCCCCTCCAGCCCCACCAACAACCTTCAACCCCAACCCCCTCTTCGGCGACCCCTCCAAACCCCCCACCCCTTCCAAGCTCCTCGCCCCCCAAAACACCACCATCCCCTCTCCCACCCCGACAATGATCCAGCCCCCCCTCGGCCCACCCCCGCACTGCACAACAACCTTCCACTACGCCACGACCCACCCCTGCACCAGCACCGTCTTCTCCCGCACCACAACGTTCGGCGCAAACTGCTGGGGCTGCGTCGGGGCGCAGCCGCCGGCTTTCCCGCCGCCGGGGGAGATCTGTGAGGGACAGAGAACGACGGTGCGGGAGGAGGTGAGTACGTTGAGTACGTGCTTGCCGTCGGGGACGGGATGGAGCAGTGGATTTGTGACTGCGGCGGCATCGGTGAGGTTGGGGAGAGTTCCGGGGCCGGTGAGAGGTGGGGATGTGGAAGGGGAGGGGGAGTGAGAGGGTGGTGGGATCGGTGGACATTTTCTTTCCTTGGCGAGGTGAGATCTTGGAATGGGGATTGGAGCGATGTGCTGGGTTTTGGCTTTCTATATGGCGGTGCGAGGGAGAAAATGGAAAACAAGCCATGGACATGTGTACGAATGCCACAAATTATGGGAATTGACGGAAGTTGATGATTTGAAGATGATTGACAATTTTGTACGTCGGAACTTCTTAAATTCGTATCATGTCCCTTCCAGAACCGCACACTGGTGAGGTCTAGGCTACGTAGAGTACAAGCGCGTGAAAAGAGAAAATTAAAAAGACCACTCAATGAGTTTTTGTATCAAGAACGCCCATTGCTTCTCCAGCCATAATGCATGATATTAGTCGATTAGACTGTTTCATTCAGAGGCGACACGCTTAGTCGACCTCCTCCATGGCGCTCTCGCCGGTCGCGGCCTCGGCAGGAGCGTCGGTGGAAGCCTCCTCGGCGGTGGAGGCCTCCTCGTCGACGTTCAGGCCGAGGGAGACGAGCTTGTGGATGCGCTCGGCGTAGGCGGCAGGCTCGTCGATGGTGAAGCCAGAGACGAGGAGAGAAGTCTCGTAGAGAAGGGTGGTGATGCTCTTAACGGTGCGGTCGTTCTCGCCGTCGTTCTCGACCTTGGTCTTGAGCTCCTTGATGATGGCGCTCTTGGGAGAGATCTCGAAAGTCTTCTTGGAAGACATGTAGGAGGACATGGAGGTGTCACGAAGGGCCTGGGCCTTCATGATACGCTCCATGTTGGCGGACCAACCGAACTGGCCAGTGCGGATGGCGCAAGGGGAGTTGACGAGCTTGTGGGAGACAACGACCTTCTCGACCTTGTCGCCAAGAACGTTCTTGAGAGACTTAGTAAGACCCTCGTAGGACTTCTCCTCCTCCTCGCGCTGCTTCTTCTCCTCGTCAGACTCCTCAAGCTCGAAGTCCTTGGTGATGTCGACAAGCTTCTTGCCGTCGAACTCTTTGAGCTGAGTGAAGGCGTACTCATCGATGGGGTCAACGAGGTAGAGGACCTCGAAGTTCTTGGCCTTGAGGGCGTCAAGGAAGGGAGACTTCTCGACGGCCTTGATGTTCTCGCCAGTGATGTAGTACATGTTCTTCTGGTGCTCAGGCATGCGGGTGACGTAGTCCTGAAGGGAAGTGAGGTCCTCGCCAGACTTGGTGGAGTTGTAGCGGAGGAGCTTGGCAAGGGTGTTGCGGTTCTGGCTGTCCTCGTGGACACCAAGCTTGATGTTCTTGGAGAAGGCAGTGTAGAACTTGTCGAACTGCTCCTTGTCCTCGGCGATCTCAGTGAAGAGCTCGAGGGTCTTCTTGACGATGTTCTTCTTGATGACCTTCATGATCTTGTTCTGCTGGAGGGTCTCACGAGACAGGTTAAGGGGAAGGTCCTCAGAGTCAACAACACCCTTGACGAAAGAGAGCCACTCGGGGACGAGGTCAGTGGCATCATCGGTGATGAAGACGCGGCGGACGTAGAGCTTGATGTTGTTCTTGGTCTTCTTGGCCTCGAAAAGGTCGAAGGGAGCGCGCTTGGGAACGAAGAGGACGGCGCGGAACTCGAGCTGACCCTCAACGGAGAAGTGCTTGACAGCAAGGTGGTCCTCCCAGTCGTTGGAAAGCGACTTGTAGAACGCACCGTACTCCTCCTGGGAGATGTCGGCGGGGTTGCGAGTCCAAATGGGCTTGGTCTTGTTGAGCTCCTCCTCCTCGATCTTGCTCTCCTTGACCTTCTTGGTCTTCTTCTCGCCCTCCTTCTTCTCGTCCTCCTCGTCGACCTCCTCGACCTTAGGCTTGTTGTCGCCCTCGTCCTTGCTCTCCTCGGCCTCCTCGTCGGGGACCTCCTTCTCGGTCTCCTTCAGGACGTGGAGGTAGATGGGGTAGGAGATGAACTCGGAGTGCTTCTTGACGACCTCCTTCAGCTTGGCCTCCTTCAGGTAGTCGGTCTGCTCGTCCTTGAGGTGAAGGATGATCTTGGTACCGCGGCCGATCTGCTCGCCCTCGGTGTCGTGCTTGATGGAGAAAGTGCCACCGGCGCTAGACTCCCAGACGTACTGCTCGTCGTCGTTGTGCTTGGAGACGACAGTGACCCTGTCGGCAACGAGGTATGCGGAGTAGAAACCAACACCGAACTGACCGATCATGGAGATGTCGGCGCCAGCGGTGAGGGCCTCCATGAACTGCTTGGTACCAGAGCGGGCAATGGTACCGAGGTTGTTGACAAGGTCGGCCTTGGTCATGCCAATACCGGTGTCCTTAATGGTGAGGGTCTTGTTGGCCTCATCGGGAATGATGTCAAGGCGGAGGTCCTTGTTCGAGTCGAGCTTGCTAGGGTCGGAAAGAGCCTCGTAGCGAATCTTGTCAAGCGCATCGGAACCGTTGGAGATCAGCTCTCTCAGGAAGATCTCCTTGTTGGAGTAGACGGTGTTGATGATGAGGGAGAGGAGCTGAGAGATCTCGGCCTGGAACTCGAAGGTCTCAGACATGATGGCGGTGTTGTGCGGGGATTAAACGGTAGTTGAGAGGTGTAAGTCTGGAGTGGTGTAAGCAATTGCTCTTCTGGCGAGAGGCGCGATATGTACGCCGGCCGCAGAGATTGATCGATTGCCCAGGGCAACGACGGCGGCGGCGGCGGATGTGTCGCTAGGCGCTGGAGACTTACGGCTTGCGGAGTCACGGGAGAGCTGTGTGACGGTGAGTGAGGTGGATGAGGGATGGCAAACGCCGGGTATAATTGCAGTGATGTGGAGGAGGAGGGGATGAGTGATGAGGCTGAAGAGCTTCTTTATGAGCAACGTGGGAAAAATCCAGCCCGTTCCAGCAATCGCGCTCGCTCTTTCTAAATCCTTCTACGCGATTCTGGAGAAGCATCGAGCCTGGGTGCTCGGGCCTCAGGCACTCCACCGCACCGGCCAGCCACTCCACTCGCTCCAAGCCTAGACGAGCGGAAGGACGCTGCTATACTAGGTAACGTGATGAATTTAATACGATATGTGACTACTGATGAACTCGCGACACACAGTAGTGTCTCATTTCATCGAAATGTCGCTGCTGCTGCTTCATTAGTTCGGCAAAACTTTCACATGAAAACATCACTTTCAAGCCCTGCTTCACGCTCAATCTGCGAACCATCATTGCAGTCAGCCGTAAAGCATCTATCATATAGAGGCATGGACGTATCGGCCATAAAATCACGTGGTTGTCGGACGGAACTCCTGTCTCCATTCACTCATCCCAGCAGATCACCAAGCTTGTCCACATACGCAGTCGGCACCACGCTCGCGCCCTCAGCAAGGAACTCTTCCTTCTTGCTAACGCCAGTCAACACGCAAAGCGTGCCACCAAGACCGCCCTCAATGCCAAACTGAATATCAGTGTTAAGGCGATCACCAACCATGCAAGCCTTCTTGCGGTCGAACTTGAATTTGCCCTCAATCGCATCCATCATCGCCTGGCTTGGCTTGCCGAGCGCCAGCGGCTCCTGGCCAGACGCTTTCACGAGCGGCGCGCTCATGGAGCCCGCACCGGGGAACAGCGAGCCGGCGCTCGGCAGCGTGGAGTCGATGTTGGTGGCAAGGAACTTGGCGCCGCGGCGCAAGTAGGCCTGGCCGAGGGCCGTCTTCAGGTAGTTCATGTGGTAGTCGAGGCCAGTGAGGACAACGGCGACGTTCTCGTCGAGGTCCTCGCCCTTGGCGATGCGCTCGAAGTCTTCGGGTTGGATGTCCCGGCGCAGGGCGGGGTCGGTGCCGCCGATGTGAGGGACGCCTTCGGAGTCGAGCTCTTGCTCCATGCCGGTTTCGCCTAGGACGTAGACCTTGTTCTTGGGGGCTTGAAGCTTAAGAATGCGCGAGATGTAGATGGCTGCGCTGTAAGAGGAGCCGAAGACTTCGTCCTGGTGTCCTCGTGAGCTTTTGTTCCGTTCCGGTGCAGAATGAGGGCATCTGCCATACCTCAGAGGCGCTGATGCCCATCCCGTCAAACTTCTTCTTGTAGTCCGCGCGGGACTTGGTGCTGTTGTTGGTCACAAACACGAGCTGTTTCCCTGGGAGCAAACCGTGAGCTGCTTGCCCAAGTGTTGTCCATTTCAGGATGACAATCCGTACCTTTGCTCCGCAGCATATCAATTGTCTCTGCTGTGCCAGGGAACTTGTGCTCGCCAGACCAGAGCACGCCTATCCTTCTCGTATCGTCAGCCTGTTGTACCATCTTTTGACTCGCCTGCGACCAGCGCATATCCGTCCAGGCTCAAGCATTTTTGGTGAATCGTACCATCGCAGTCGAACAGAAACACCTATTGCAAGTCAGCAATCTTGCCTTTGCTTCGGGATCATGGCAATGCCAACTCACATCGAACTGGTCAACAAACGCATCGATCCCGGCCTTATCGCCGGTAAGGTACTTGGGAGCCATGCTGCTTCGCGTGCTGAACAAGGAGCGGCCGAATCGCAATTGTGTATGGAACCGCGTGAAAGATGCCGGTCTAGAAGGGAATGCTCTATTCGTAACACGAAGAGCGCAGCTACACAGCATCAGTTCGCGTTGGGACTTTTTTGGGGCCGAATGGCTGCCCGCATGACGATGGAGTCATCCCACTTCTCGATGGCCGAACCTCGGAGCCCGCTGGCCTACGACTTCGGGCTTTGCTTTCTGGCTGAACTGCCTCTCACTTCATCCCTCACTTTTTAGGAGGACTTCTCAAGATCAAAGATCTGGCTAAGTTCAGGGGAGTGAAACGGTATCTTTTTGGAAATGTGGTAGCATTGAGATGAGTCCGTGCTATCGTAGCATTCATGACGGTTCTTCAAATCCAGATGCTCCCATCATCGCGCCCCCATCTAGGTATCTACTTAACAAGGAGACTGCAACAACCCAGGTTTCTCAGATACCTTAGCCTATTCAAGCGTGGCATGCGCTCCTTTTGACGCCAGCACAATTATCTCACCTCATTGCTGGCCTTTATAAGCCCCACTCAACCCCCCATGCGTCCTAACTCTCCTTCTCAAGCTCCTCTCAATCGCCGCAGCCTCCTGGACGGCTTCATGCAGTTCCGCGCGTGACACCGCCTGCTTGCCTTTATACGGTGCCGGTATCGAACTCGACGGCTGAGTTGGGTGCTGCGGAGGCCATTGATCCATTACTCTTGCGCGCTTGACGGGCTCAGGGCTCTTGATCGACCAGGGCGATAAGGGATCAGGTGTCATAGGGAAATGTCCCGGTGGTGCCCGTAGAGCCGTGCTCGTGGAAGGTGATTTGACCAGGCGACTAATCGGCTGTTGGTTAGTAGGTGTCGAAGATGATGGGGCATAGTCTGCGGCACGTAGGATTGACGAAGGGAGACCGGTGGGTGATTGTAGGGAATGTTTGCGCGACGACAATGCTGTTACGTAGGTCGAAGAAGGTGATTGTGGCGATTTTACTGCCGGTTCTGCGGCCTTTGCAGCCTCGTTCGAAGGACCGTGTGGTGTTGTAGGCGCAGTCAGAAGACCGTCGGCGTCTTCGCTGAGTAAAAGCGACTGTCTGGATAGAGACTGGCGCTTAGCCCCTGCCTGCGCGTCCTCCTCAACAGCCTTTGAAAGGTCGATACTCATTTCCCCAGCCATGTCATGTAATGACTGTAGGAGCTCACTCATGGAATCGGTGGTTAGGCTGCGCGATCGATGGTTCGGCGATTCGGCTTTGATCACCGTCGGCTGGCCGTTGTTTTCTTCGACGACCACCTCATGCTCGTCGACAGATCCAAGTTCTGCAACAGCCTTCGAGACCTTGGCAAGGTTATCTGATAACCTGCGAGTAGAATCGCGCGTGAGAGGGCCCCGCCGCGGATCAGTCACCACTCGCTCAAGGGTTCCCTCGTGTTGGACGACCACGATGGCACTGGTGTTGTTCGGTAACTCTCTTTCGGTGGCTTTTGGTGTAAAGCTTGCGGGAAATGCTGCCACAGCTGCCGTCGACGCTGGGCATCGAGGTTGAGTGCCAGCCAACGGTGTCATATCAGGTAGCCTTCTGGCTTCTTGAATCTTCAAGTCTCGCTCAGCGGCGCAATCCGGACAAACGTCTTCTGCATGCGATCTCTTAGCTCTTTCTAGGAAGCACCAGGGACTCGTGGCCTCTAATTGGGACCGATGGATCATGCCAACAGGGATGTACGCACCACTTCGACTGCGCTCGACCATGTCTTTCGTCGGTCCGGAACTCGGGCCAACACGATTCGCTGTCTGAGGGCGCCGGCCGTGCCTTACGCAATTGTTTACGGTGCCGAGGAGGTGGGCTGGGGTTGAAACTCGACCATTGCCTACCTCCTAAGGTTGGCGGATGGTGAAGCTTTTACTTGTAGAGCGGCCGCCGCTCGATAGAGGAGGTCTAGAATCACGACTGCTGCTCAAAATATCCAGGGGCTCGGGTACATGATCTGGCTCCGGAGGATCTTTTAGCATGGGCATAGAGCGAGAAGGCTGAGGTGAGTGGATGTAAGGTTCGTCCTCAGGTATCGAACGATGTATTGGTGTCTCAGGCCGGTATGGAGACCCGGTGCTTGTTCTACGCGGAAAGCGATGGACGTGGAGTGGGAACACCAGTTGTACTGTTGGTGCTTCACGTTGAGGGCCGTGAGCTCTCTTGCTCGTCTCCTTCATGTGCCTGTAATGTCCGGCAGGCTGCCAATGGCGCGGCATGGGCATAGCGTTCTTTAGCTCCCAATCCCGAACTTTGCTCGCCACCTGGCCAAACTTCTGCGACGGCCGTCGTTCTACCATTCCAGTCTGCCGTGCTTTGGCTTCGGCTTCCGAAGAGCCGTCCAGACAGAACGGACTGTAACTGACGGCCGCCAGCGGGTCCGAAGTCTCCTCTGCCTTGGGGCTTCGTTCTCCACGTGAGTCTCCTGCGACGCGTCGTTCTCCAGGGCTGAATTGCCTGGAGATATAAGCACTGGGTCTCCCGAGGAGGTCGAACTGCCGGCGGAAGCCACCGCTGTTGTGCTCGCTGCCATGGGCGTGGCATCTAGCATTGCAGGAGACGTGGCCGGAAATGCAGGAGTGCTTCTGGTAGCATCGGAGATCTCTTCTCGAAACCGGGATGATGGCAGGCTTGGTGGACCATGGCCCGGACGAGGTTCCACCGGGGTACTCGGAGTCGTCTGGCTTGACTCGGCAGAATCTTTGTGTATCCTCATCTCGTGCTTTGTATTGACAGTCCTGTTGAGTGTCTTGGGATCCGTCATCGTGGGACCCTGCGGAAGCTCTGAAATTGAACGTACAGGGCTCGAGATCGGATGTGCTTCTTGAGAAGATTCTACGATCGTTGCGCACGGCTCGTGCGAGTCTGCAGCTTTGGCAGCCGAATGTGCCACGACGCCACTTCTGTCTCCTGCAGGGCCGCCAGTAGACTTCTCCGACGACGATGCGCTCGGAGTCAGGGACGGCGGCTTTGGATGCAAAGCTTCGACTTCGGCTGCCATTCGTTCTGCCTCCAGCCTCGCTATGGTCTCGCTCAGCTCCGCACTTTGCACACCCGTCGGACCCAGTTGCTTCATCGAAGGAACAGCGTCCGATGAAGTCGACATCTCTTGCTTGCACTTCTCGCAAATCGATGCTCGGTGTCTCAGCTCCGCCTTCTCGTCTGCGTGAGCCGCTTGTAACTCCTGTCTCGACCCTTTCTGTTTGAGTATCCCGTGCAATACTTTTGCTTTCTTCGGTGAGACAGGCTGACGCAGTGCCTCCGTTTCCCACGACATGCCCTCCGACTCCGTTTTTGGCGTCAACATTGGCGTCAACAAGGGCGTCAGAAGAGTTGCCCGGCTCTGCGTGCGTGGTGTTCCATTCATGAACGGCGTATGGCCGGCGCTGGGCTGGTCGTCCTATGAATCCATCCGAGACACATGGCCGGTGAAATGAAAGATCGACCGTGTCGACGATCCGAAGCGCTCGGTCGACGTGTCTGGATAAGGACTCTTGCCCGCCGTGCTCGGGTCGGCGGAGATCGAATTGCCGGAGATCTGGCGTGAGAGGTTGCCGTGGCTGCCTTGCCCGTTTGGTAGGCTCGCCGCTGATGCGCGAGGCGTGCGTGAGCCACCGAAAGCGGTGTTGGTCAAGCTCCCTCTGCTCGATCCGGATGCTAGGCGGGAGAGCTTCATGCGCTATCCGAGGTGATGTCAGTCACGAAGACAGCTTTCAGGACAGGGGGGCTATAGCGTGCAAGCCTGTGAACAATCTTCTCCCCCATTGTTCCTCCAGACAGGCGTCAAGTGGTCGGGGTCATGCGCGGAAAACTGTTCGAGCCCGCGCACTTGCAATACTGGAGAATGACAGTCGCCGGACATCAAGCGATGTTTGCGGGGTGCATGAAGAGAGCGATCCGTACGAAGCCGCAACTGGCGGTAGCAGATATCTGAGATGAAGTGATGGCAATGAAAGGCTGGCAAAGGCGATGTTCGACACGATCACTCAGTCCGTTGACTTCTGAAATCTTGGGGTTCGAAAAAGTACCGAGCAAGTGCCAAATGCAAGGATGCAGGTGGGAAGCTGCAACAGCCGGAAGAGGTGGAAAGTGCGATGCGTTCAATCGTCGAACTCTTAATCAAGCAGGTATAATACACAGCAAATCTACGCTGTATTTACAAAGGGAACTCTCTACTTGAGGACGGCCTGCAGGCTCTCGAGGACCTAATCGCAAATCAGTCACTACACCATCATGATGGCTGAATATGTCCGGGGCACAAACCTCAAGCTCGATCTTGGCCTCAGCAATGTCCTGCTCGCTACCGCTGCCACCGGCGATCTTCTGAGCCTCCGCGATCTGGTTCTTGACGGCCTCCGCGCTGAAGTCCTCGAGGGCGTAACCCTCAACGGCGTTGATGCTGAGCTTAGAGCCGGGCTGGACAGTGGCGAAACCGCCAGAAACTGTGGGCAGATACAGTCAGCCCCGTATCCATACGGTATTCATGTCCGACATTTCCTCTTTTCGCCTCCTCATTCTTAGGTGTGGTGTCACGTACGGAAGAACTGCTTGCTGCCGCCAGCCTCCTCAATGATCTCAACGAGACCAGGCTTGAGCTGCTCGATGGCGGGAACGTGGCTGGCGAGGATACCCATCTCACCGGACTCGGCGGGGATGTTCACCTGGGTGCTGGAGTGGTGCATTAGTTCCGTATACCGCGTAGTTTCTCGGTAGCCGGTCGCGCGTTGATCGACGGTCAGACGTACACATCCTGCGACTTGTAGATAGCCTGCACATATCGTTGTCAGCATTGGACCCTCATCTCTCAACCGGATCCCCGCTCCAATGCCATTGAATCCAAATTCCGCGTCTTTTCATCTCCAGTATCACAGCTCCTGCCGTCTTTTCCTTCCCTTCCTCTCTACCACACTCTCCAAATTCCCTCTGTTCCCTCCATTGTCTCATCCTCCAGATGCCCGTAACGTACCTGGTGAGGCAGGGCCAAGCTGAGCTGGATCTTGTCGGCCGCGACATCAGCGTAGCCGCGGCGCTGGACGGCGCGGAGGGTGTTGAAAGCCGGGCGGGCGGCGCGAGCGACACGGAAGGCGTTCATTATGGCGGATCGGTGAGGTGTGAGGGGTGTGCGGGTGCGGGAGCGATGGGGTGGTCCTACTGCTGCGGTCGCAAAGCTGGTGCTGGAAGGATACGGAGTCGGCCAGGATCGCGGAAGGGGTCCGAGCTTTCCCGACGCTTGGCCGGTCGATCACGTGTTTGGCGTTGGTGGGTGATTGCCTCAACTACGAAGATACTACGGTGCATCTCTGGAAATATCCATCATTGCAATTATAAGATGTGACGACTCTGAACATTAGCGCATGGAGTATCTTCCTCGCAGATCTCTCGTTACTGGCTGTATGCATCGAAGATAGTGTTATATACAAAACAAAACCAGATGAACTGCAAGGGATTAACGTTTGCTTTCCACGGACGACCGCTATCTTAGAGCCACTCATTCTGTAGTGAATTCGAAAGTCATGCGTTGATTGTGGTATCGTCACACTGGACTAGAACGGTTGAAGCATTAATTAGGTGCCGCGTTCTGACACCCTTGAGATCTCCGTCCGTTCCTTGATTGACCGACATTGACATGTCTATAGCGACCCTGCACGGCAAGAACATCTGACTCCCTTGTCTCAACCGAATGATCACTAGAATATTGTATATCATATAAAAAAACCTAATGACGCTCTGATTCGCAAGCCAGCTTCGTTCATCGCCCATTTCTTCAATGATGTCGACAAGTCGGCTCAGCGAAAGGCCATTCCACCCATGGGCCGACTGCTGTTCATCCCAGTCTTGCTAATGTAACCGCCGGGCTGCCTTCCGACTTTGATGCCCCTCATGCTGTAGTCAGCGCCTCCCAGGGAATAAGCGTTCTGATCAAGATTGCCGAGTGGTTGACGGAACGGGGTTCCTGGAGGGTTGTTCGTGGAAGGCACATAGCCAGGTGCCAGCTGAGACCCACGATGACCGAACGCCGATTGAGGTTGCTCACGACGTGAAGGCGTCACCATCTGTATGTGCGGGCTCCCTGGACTTCGTTAGTAGGACTCGTAACGATCGGAACGGATACACGCACTCGCACTCTGTAGTCCGCTGCGAATGTTCGCATTGGAAGGCCCGAAAGTGCCACTCCCGTGACGCCGCCCAATACTGCCCACACTACCATTGCGACTCATCCTCACACCGCCAAACTCGCCGCCCTGCGCCGCGAAAGCCGCATTCTCCTCCGCCGCACTCTCGATATCCGGCACGAGAGCCTTCTGCTTGAGCTTCTCATAAGACATACGATACCTGTTACGATCCCGCTCAAGCGACTTCCTCCCCTCCTCCATCTCCGCCAGCGAGCGCGCGAGCTTCTGGATCCTGTCCGCCGCCTCGCGCAGCGCCTCCTCGAGCCCGCCGATCTGCTCGCGCGCCGCGCCCTTGACTCCGCCGAGCTCCTGGTTCTTGGCGTCGAGCTGCTGCTTGAGGCTCTTGTTGGCGTGCTCCTGGTAGTAGATCTCCTGCGAGCTTTGGTAGGCCCAGAAGGCGAGACCGCTGTTCGCGCACTCCACGACGGCCGTCGGGCTGAGACCGCTGAGGATGCTCATCTTGTAGTCGTCCGTGGGGCTGAGGGCGGCGACGGTCACGTCGTAGGGCTTCTCGAGCGGCGTGCCGCAGGCCGGGCAGGTCCTGGCGGCGCTGTCGCTGGCGCCGAGCGTGGAGGCGTCGGAGCAGGCGAGGCAGAAGATGTGGCTGCAGGTTGTCACGACGGCTTTGTCTTTGAGCTTCTCGCGGCAGCGCAGGTGGTTGCAGCGGAGTTGGAAGTCCATGGCTAGTGTGAGATTGACAGTGTTCGATGAAGTGTCTATGATGCGCTGCTGCGTGTAGCTGGAATAAATACGTTGGTATGCTTTTTTAGGTGCGATTGCAGAGAGAGGGTGACGGGATGGATATCCGAGTGAGGTCCATATAAGCTTGCCCAGGATTCAAGGGAAGGCGCGAGTAACTTCGCGCACAGCCAGATGAACCATTCCATGATAGTCAGAAGCGGCTTGATGCAGAAACATACATGTAATAGTATATAAGCCTAGAAAAATCCCTCATGCTTTCGAAAGGGCTTCTATGTATGTACATAGTGTGAACCTTCAAATGGCAAACGCGAAGCTACCTCCGTGAAAGTCGAAATCGACAGTGTCAAGAACATTACAAAAAGGCCGTGAAAGGGAACAAAACAGATCCGTCGACATATGAGATCGATGCAGACTCGGCTGGATGGCCACTTGGCTTTAATACCAGGTTGAGCCATTCCGAAAAGCTGAGTGAACAGAGGGAAAGAAGCAGACAAAAGCAGATTGTTCGTTGTTCGCTCCGGTAACGCCATGGGTCAGCTAAGGTATCTTCGTTCCTCCAGGAGCAGTAGATGATTGCAAATAAACATGTTGAGAAGGCAATGGGCAAGAGGCGCGAGAGAACAGGGCGGCCATAGAGGAGGACTAAGACAGGGTTTCTTCCTGTCTGTTCGAGAGTCTCGACGAGCTGTATTTGGTCACAGGCTCTTCCGGGACCTCTGGGCCAAGCTCGCCAACGCCTTCGTTATCGACAATGCGAGTCGGTACCTCGGGAATTTCCTCGTGGATAGGCTTGTACTGACTGTTGATGCTGTGACGCTGGGGCGTGACGGCAGTGCTGTCGCTTCCCAAGCTCATGCTAGTAGAGCTGCGGTTGTGCTCAAGCTCAGGGGTGGGAGGAATGCTCGAGACGCGACGCGGGTGGAGGTAGCTGGTAGCCTCACTCTGAGCGTCACCATATTCAGAGCCAGATGCGTTGCTTGTACGCTCGAGGCTCTCGGGATCAGCGGATGAGGCACGCTGCATGCGCCTCTTGCCATACCGCTTGCTGCTGTCAGAACGAGCATCGTCGTTCTCAGTGCTTACGCTTTCAGCGCGGCGCGCGAGGTCCAGGCCTTCGACAGCGGCTGCGCATTGCTCGGAAATGTTGCGGATGATGTAAGCGATAGAATCGGTCTTGTCTCGCAGGTTGCGGTCTCCGACATCGCTCATGCTGAGCATAGAGAAACGCTTGCTCTTACGCGAAGAAAGCTGGCGACTCTCGTCACCTTCGGCGCGACTCGAGACGCGGGTGCTGCTGCGAGATGAAGCCCGTGAATCGACCGTGCGCTCCTCTGGAACTGCTCCAGCTGCACTCTGCTCGGCCTCAAGCTCGCTCACGAGGCCATCGGGCGAATCGCTGATGGTCTTCACGATGTGCTCCATGTGGTGAGCCTGACCATCGATGAGGGCGCGCAGATGAAGGACCACGCGTTGCGCCTCATCACGCTGCCTCAGGAGTGTGGTGTTGGTGTGCTGAAGAGCAGAAAGGTCCTTCTTGTTGCGCTTACGCTCATGCTCGAGCTCTTCAGCAATCTCCTGCTGCAGGACCAAGGCTTCGAGGGAGTCGTCTCTCTGCTTCTCGGTACCAGCGAGGCGTACGGTAAGTCTGGCGACAGCCTCCTTCTCCTGCTCAATTTGTGAGCTGAGACGGCGGTTCTCACGCTTGTGGTTCTCGATCTTGATCTTGAGCTCATTAGTCTCCTTCGTGAGCTGCTCGGCAAATGCCTGGAACTTGAGAAATTGCTGCTTCCAGCTCTCCAATTCGTCGACGAGGAAGTTGTTGCGCTTCGTGACCTTGGTGAGCTCGGTGTCCATACGGCCCTTGAGGTTGATGAAGTCTTGCCACGCCTCTTGCGCGTCGCGAGAGTACTGGTTGCGCTCGCGAACAATTTCGTTGAGGTGACGCATGGAAACCTTGGTCATCAACGGCTTCTTCTGGGAACCGCCGAACACGGCCTTGATTCCGGTGTTCTTGCCCTGTAGACAATTGTTAGTGCGGGCCACAGGACAGCAATAAAAGTCAATACTTACCAGCTTCTCACAAGCGTGGTCCATGACCTTCATGATATCTTCCTGATTCCACCAGCCGGGGTCCTGGACACTCTCAACCTCGCCTCTCATGACAATGATCTGACCAGCAGGAATGAGCTTGCCACCGCCATACGCAGAACGCAGGTGCTGAGGGACACCAGAAGGAGCGACATTGCCGTTGAGCGCCTCGGTCATGCGGTTGACGAGCTTAGAGCGTTGCTTCGCGGACCAAGCGTTGGGCGGGTTCGAAGTCAGGACGAAGTTGCGGTCCAGGTCAACAACCAGCGCGTCGGGAGGCGCCGTGAACAAAGTGCGGCATTCAGCGGTGACACCAAGAATGTAGGGACCAGGCTCCTGAACAAGGTCTTTGGCGTGGCGAGCGTGGACGACAGGGACATAGAGTCCGCTCCACTCGTAGACGCGGACCATGTAGCGGATGGTCTCGGCGGCGATGGTGAGCATCGCCGGGTAGTGAGAGATGAAAATAATGCGTCTGGTGGGCGAGACCGCAGCCTCAAGGACACCCACGATGTTCGGGATGCTCAAACAACTGAACAGAGGCCACATCGCGAAGTTCTGGAAGCCGGTTGGAGATGAGGGGAACTGATAGCACAGGGCGTAGTCCTTCATATCGATGCGAACGAGATCGTTCAGTCTGGGCGCGGGGAAACTGAGGATGCGCGAGACTTCTTCGGCGTGGAAGAGGTTTGTCGCCTTGTTCCAGTGAATCCACATTCCGCGAAGATAGTCACCCAGAAGGTTGTACAGAGGGTAGCGGGAAAGGAAGCTCAGGCAGTAAGGAATCCAGTAAGTCTCGCCAGGAGTGTCGAAGTAGTCGGGCTCGGTGCGCTTGCGGAGGTCACGAATGGTCTCGGCGCGCTTGTCATCGGCGCGCGACCACACACGGAGCGCGATGCCGTACAGTGTGTGCGACGAATCCTGCTGCAGAACGAAGGCATGGTGCACGCAGTGGGGCTGGCTGTTACCAGTGCAGATCTCAACATCGTGGGGGAAACACGCCTGTGAATGTTAGGACCACACACCAATGGGTCGGGAGACTTGCTCAGACATACCCTCATTGCGGCGTGCAAAGACCTCGCGATCTCATTGTCTTGCTCCAGCCTCGGGCTGCTTCCCAGGATCTCGGGCAACCAGAATTGACCAACTGCGCCCTTCATATGCCCGATCTTTCCCTGCGGTGGAGTGGGTGCTTTGGTCCATTGAGAAGGCTCGCGGCCTACACCGCAGACCATGTAGGCATGGGTGAGCGTCTTGGGTGCCCGCTGGTTGACCTTTGGCTGATTCATTTGGCCGGTGGGCTGCGCTATCCGCGAGTGCAGGGAGGATGTGCGGTTCGGAATAACAAGGTCGTCCTGGTCGCGACTGGTTGGTCGTGAGGCACTCGAACGCGGCCTTGAGGAGAAGGACGGGGCCATGGTATAGTTGTTGAGGGAGTCGGTGTGAAACCTAGGCTTAGGGCGAAGGCTTATAACGGACTTGGGAGACCTCGCAGGTGCAAGGTCCAGGATCGTCGGACGACAGGTGATGTCCTCCTCAGGCGATCAAGTCTTGTAGAAGCTGTGGGCGGCGTAAGCGGACGAGTCCAGCGTCCAGGACAACGACGACACCGTTTGCTCGCAGGCACAGCAGCGGGCGGATGGTGACAGCGCAGCTCGTGAGCTCTCCGGTCGACGAAGGAAGGCAAGGAGAAGACGAGCTCGGCCGGTATCAAGAGCGGGCAGCAGCTGGAGCGCAGGCCAGTCCGAGCGTGGGCGCGAGGTGGGAGTCTTGAACGCAACGGACGGGCGCAGGCACCCCAGGACGCGCCGGTCGGCTGTTGTACCCCTGCAATGGCCGGCTTAGCGCGCAAGGTCGAATGCCTCTGCAGGCCTAGCGGCGCATACGCTTGAGCGATCACCGAAGTCTAAGCGCAGAAGGCAGGGTGGAGATGCGCCGGCTGCGGAATGCCGGGAGGATCGAGCGTCCGATAGTGCGAGCCTGCGGCGTAAGGTAAGGTACCTATAGGGAGTGCATGGAAACTCTATCCAGGCCTGCGTTTCGCGCTGCGCAACACGCCCGCCGCCCGTCCACCAGCCGTCCGTCGTTCGTCGCGCTGCCTCTCGCTCGCAACGGCGTGTCGTGCGATTATTGCGCTGCCGTGCGCGAGAGTCAGCAAGCTCGGCCGGGGCGCTGCATGGGCGTCTGGCATTGACGATGCCGCCACCCGGGCGAACGTGCAGACGGCGGCGCTAGGCCTGGCAACATCGCTTGCACCGTGATACCACTCCCGAAAGGGGTCGGTGGTTATATCCGCGTGGCTGCTAACACAGGCTCGTTTGCGCCTTCACGGCGACCTGCAGCGCTGCGAGGCATTGTGACACCGCGGGTGATATCGTCGAACATGCGTGCCAATATTTCGCTATCAACCTAGCATTCTGCGAATAAGTATCCAGGGCCCCTGTCGGCTCGCGTGGAGTGTCTTCCGCACTGTTGCTCGCTTACACGAAGCACTGTCGCGATGATGAGGGCATCACTGCAAATTGACAGCTCCGGGCCCGGCGATGTAGTAGTCATGTACCACCACACCATTTCACGTGTGAGCAAACGACCTCACCTGGTGGGTGGTTTGGTGTCAGCTCGGCTTCACCCTGCCACGCCTGCCTTGCTGAGAGTGCATGCGACCCATTGGTGCGGGATGCTGCGCGCGAAGGTCTGTCTCACACGTTAACCTCGATATCCACCCATTATTCCGCGGCGCTATGCATGACGGTGACCCAAACGCAACGCGAGTCTGTATTCGCCGGCACGCAGATGCCGTAGCACACTTTGACTGCATCGTCATCGCCCTGTCGTAATCGTCCGGTCTGTCCAGCCGTCAAGCTGTATGTGCTGTCGTGGACACGAAATCTGCGTCTGCTGTCCCGCCACGGCTCTCCGCGTCGCAGACCAGCCAGCCTGATGGAACCGGGCCCACTCCACCTCCAGGCGGCACGTTGTCGTGCAAGGAAGACGCTGTACGCTGGCCCTACGCTCTACGATCGCCATCCTTGTGCCACCCTGATTCGCCAGGCGAATCTACATCTCTTACGCCTAGCAATCGCAGCGTCTCCGCTTTTCCCTGCTGCTCTCTTTTGGCTTTGCGGCAGGCCGTCCAGCCAGCGGCTTCACAGCCCACGCCTTCACGACCGCGTCAATCTCCGTCGGAGTCCCCCACACACCGTCCTTCCTCATCTCAACATCGCTCCGTCCATGCACGATTACGACGGCTGCGCAACGGTAGCCTGAATCTTCACGGTCATCATCATGAGCGACCAGCCACAGTCCTTGGCCGAGCTGTGCAGCATCTGGTAGGTCTCTTCACAGAATTTCCCGCTTCACTTGCTCTCTGGCTTTTTCTGCTTTCGGCATTTGCACCTCGTCGTCAAAGTCACGTGCGCTTCTTGCACGGCATAGTTTCGCATCTCCGAAAACTAAATGACTGACTTCCTGTAGTTACACGGAAAAGCCAAAGTACCGCTGCCCACGCTGCAAGACGCAGACGTGCTCTCTGACCTGCTACAAGCGCCACCAACAGCGTGCATCATGTAACGGCCAGCGAGACCCCGCGGCCTACCTCAAACGCTCTGAATGGGCTACGCCGTCTGGCATCGATCGCGACTATAACTACCTGAAGTCCGTCGAGAGGCACGTAGATCGCACAGGTCAGGATGTGCGCGAGCGCGGCATCAACACCCGCCAGTCCGGGCGTGGTGGCGGCCCCGAGAGGGGAGCTGCCGGTAACAGAAAAGTCTCCAAGGCTTGGATGCCCGGGAGTGCTTTGCAGAAGTATCTTGCCGAGAATGATGTGAGGGTCGAGAAGGCGCCGGTGGGCATGAGCCGGCAGAAGTCTAACCTGACGAGAGTGACGCACAAGGGGAATGTCATGTGGACTGTGGAGTGGGTAGGGAGCGACAGCAGGAAAAACGTCGACGATGAATGCTCGGAAGGCAGGCAGATTCGGGACTTATGGGGCGAGGTCATGGCGAAACGACTGAATGCCGAAAAAGGGAAGAAGAGGAAACGGGATGGCGAAAAGCAAGCGGTTGTCTCACAGCCTACTACGCAAGATGTTGAGCAAGATCAACCAGGCGAAGCAAAAGTTCATCAACCGCAACATTTGCAAGCCGAAGGCAATCCTGATGAGCAGACTGCGAATCCTGATGGTGCAGCTGCAGTCGAGCCGTCGACGGATCCCATATCATCGACTGGGATGCATCCCCACAGCAAACCGCAAGACTCCGCGGAACCAACCCAAGGAGAACCGGATCGACCAGAGGAGAAACTCGACGATGCTAAACCTCCGACGTCGGAGCACTTTTACCTGCTCAGACCATTCACGGCGTCAAAATTGACCGTTGTCATTCCAATCAACCCAGATCAAACGCTCACGGAATGTCTCAAAAGGCAGACGGTCTTGGAGTACCCTACCATATATGTATTGCCAGAAGCACCAGATTCTTTACCGGCGGGCTTCCAATTGGAGGCAGATTATGTAAAAGTACAGAAAGCCGAAGAAGAAGAGGTGGAAGGTCTGGTGCAGAAAACAAATCAAAGCACAGGTGGTGCTCTAAATGCTAAGCAGGAGGAAGAGAAGCCTCTTGATGCGAACAGCATTCTGGACATGCTGAAGCGTGACGTTGGCGTGTAGTTATAGCAATGACTCGTCAATAATGTATTAAATATGGAACATCATGAGTATGTTCTGAAGCTCCCTTTCGAAACATCTTGGACGACTTATGTCATGTTTCACGGTCACCGCCTACCCATGGTCGCAAAGCTTATGGCGGAAGCCGCCCGCCAGACCGCCGACTGACCAAGGGTCCTCAGGCTTCAGAACTGACCACGGCCAGCTGATGGCACGACCTCACCTTCTCATACCCCGCCATAATCGCCCCCAGTGCACAAACCAACATCTGGAAACGCCCGTGGCGACCTACGACTGAAGCCACTGCATATCTGAACCCTCCCCGCAATACGCACATACGGACACCAAGCGCAAGAACCCCCGACTGCACTCGCGTGACTTCACCGCGCTCCCCTCCACCAACCCCGAACACATAAACAAAATGGTGCGCGACCGCGACCCCGACGTGCCCCAGCCGGGCCCCGCAGTCCTCACCTCGCACGCCGGGCCCGACGAATGGCTCGCGCAAGCCAAGCTGTGCCGCTACCTGCCCGAAGCAGACATGAAGCGCCTCTGCGAGACGGTCAAAGAGTGCCTGATGGAAGAGAGCAACATCCAGCCCGTCGCGGCGCCCGTGACGGTGTGCGGCGACATCCACGGGCAGTTCTACGACCTGCTGGAGCTGTTCCGCGTCGCGGGCGGGATGCCCGGCGAGGCGGAGGAGAAGGAGAAGGCGGCGGCCGAGGCGGCCAAGGCGGGGCCTAAGAGTCCGAGGGTCAATAGTATCAACCCTGCGGATATCGAGCCGCCGACGCAGATCAGCGATCCGAAGGTGAAGAGGAAGATGAAGAGGAGGTTTCAGAAGGACTCGGCGTATACGAGCGATGCGTCGAATGCGGGCTCGGAGTTGGGCGAGGAGGACGAGGAGCCGAGGGGGAGGGTGAGGAGTCGGAGCTTGCAGCAGGAGGAAGAGGAGGAGTTTGAGGAGGAGGATGATAGTGAGGATAGTGGGGTGGGTGTTAGAAGTCCGGGGCCGAGTCGGAGCAAGAGCGCGGCGACGAGGAAGGATCACGCGAATGGGAACCAGAACTTCATTTTCTTGGGCGACTTTGTGGACCGAGGATATTTCTCGTTAGAGACGTTCACTCTGCTCATGTGCTTGAAGGCTAAGTGAGTCGCTGCAAGGAGAGATGCAACGTGGAACCTTTGCTGACCCGGACAGATACCCCGACAAGATTACCCTCGTCCGCGGCAACCACGAGTCGCGCCAGATCACCCAAGTATACGGTTTCTACGAAGAGTGCCAACAGAAGTACGGCAACGCTTCCGTCTGGAAGTCCTGCTGCCAAGTCTTCGACTTCCTCGCCCTCGCCGCCATCATCGACGGCAGGGTGCTCTGCGTCCACGGCGGTCTTTCCCCCGAGATCAGGACCCTCGACCAGATCCGCGTCGTCGCCCGCGCGCAAGAAATCCCGCACGAGGGCGCCTTCTGCGATCTCGTCTGGTCCGATCCCGAAGACGTCGACACATGGGCAGTGTCGCCCCGAGGCGCCGGCTGGCTGTTCGGCGACAAAGTCTCATCAGAGGTAACGCCCTCCCCCAAACCAACTCACTCAAAACATTTACTGACTCCCAATTCTAGTTCAACCACGTCAACAATCTGCAGCTCATCGCCCGCGCGCACCAGCTCGTCAACGAGGGCTACAAGTACCACTTCCAGTCGCAGGAGGTCGTCACCGTCTGGTCCGCGCCCAACTACTGCTACCGCTGCGGCAACGTCGCGTCCATCATGACGCTCGGCGAAGACCTCGAGCCGGACTTCAAGATCTTCAGCGCCGTGCCGGATCACAGGCGCGCGGTGCCCGCGGGCAGGAGGGGCGCGGGCGAGTATTTCTTGTAGGGTTGGTGCTCATCTGCGAGGGCATGACGAGAGTGATGCGGGTTGCACAAGCTGGTCGAACATGGTGACCAAGAGCAGATGGATTTGATTCCCGGCGTCAATGGGGTTCCGGTCTGTGTAGAGAGATTATACGAAGGCCATGGTGGTGTCGGCCGCTTTAGATTGATGAAATGATACCCGGAAATTCATGACCTCTAGGGGGGGGGGGGGGGGGGGGGGGGGGGGGGGGGGGGGGGGGGGGGGGGGGGGGGGGGGGGGGGGGGGGG
>JAKLND010000155.1:0-53125 GCA_022813125.1 Septoriella neoarundinis | reverse complement strand
GCAGAAGCGCGGGCGCAAAGACTGGCTGCCGGCGCCGGGAGCGGAGGGGTGGGAGCCCTACCGCGACGCGGGCGACTGGGGCCCCGCGCCTGCTCGCTCCCCTCCGCCCGGGGGCGCGTCGGGCGGCGCGGCAGACGCCGAGGAGGAGGACTGGGACGTGGAGGACGCGGCGGCGCAGCGCGACGTGCAAGTGATGTTCACGGTGCCGAAGACGCGGCTGCGGGTCGTGAACGACGACATGGACCGGGCGAGCCTGAGGAGCGCGAGCGAGGGCGGAGGCGGGGCGGTGAGCCGGAGCGGGAGCGCGGCGAGCGCTGGGTCCAGGGGGGTGCGGGCGCGGGGGAGCAGGAGTGTGTTGAGGGTTGTCAGTGAGGGGGGGCTGAGGGGGGAGGAGGAGGAGTATAGGGATTGAGAAGGAGGGGTGTGGATGTATGGATGGATAGGGATTTTTTTCTTTCGTTTCCTGGGTGTTGGTTGGGTTGGTTTTTGGATTGGATTGGACTGATGAGCGGGTTGGAGCAGCGCTGGCGTTTGGGCGTTTGAGAGACTTCTGATTTCGCTGACTTTCTTGTTCTTCTCTTGGTTTCCTGTTTTGAAGCTGTTCGACGTGATGTCTGGTGCTTGAGGTTGGCCAGAAGGGCGAACAAGGGCGGAGACTGGATATTGTAAATCTTGTTTCTCGAGAAACTCGGACTTCTTGTAGATACAAACGGCCTTTTGATGCATGGTTACTCAACTCGCAGCCAAGGTGCTCGCCTAGAACGTGGAAATCACAATTGATCGGAATTAGTAAAGCTCTCATTGAATCGAACTCTTCAGATCACCACGTTCTGCCCATTGACTCAATCTATTTCGTTTCAATTTTTTTGCCTCTGCTTCACTTTCGCATGCTGAGCTCCCGAGAACGAAGATCTCATCGCTCGGGGCGCATTCTTTGTTATACATTTTTCGTTATTCGCGTTTCCACATCATTGAAGGACAGAAAGAAAAAGCAGCCTGGTCTGCAGCGAGCAGGAGACAAGAGGCAAGCCTAGAGCTCACCTCCCGTCCCCAAACCCACTACATCAAGCCAGCAAAGTGGACCGCCCAGCGATCCACACCAGACCACGCCATCATATCAGCACATCCTCCCCAATCTCAAGCTCAAACGATCACTTAGACTTGGCCGCCTCCTCCTCCTCGACACTGCCGGTAGTACCAGCGGACGAGGCGGTGCTCATCTTCTCGAGCTCGGTGTCCTTGTCGTAGGCGGCTGCGCCGTGCAGCTGCTCGTCGAACTCGATGACCTCCGGGTCGACGGCCTCGAATTTGGACTTGAAGAGGTTGTGGCCGGCGGCGGCGCTGAAGCTATTGGTGCGGCGGCGCGGATTGGTCGGGTTGTAGGCGTAGTCTTCGAGCTCGGAGAGGCCGGCGGCGCCCCTGTGGAATGTGGGTGTTAGTGGACCCGTGCAGTGAGGTCGGAGGGAGGGGTGAAGGGGCGGATGGAAGCTCACCAGTTGCCTTTGCCACCGCCCTGCTTCTTGGTGTTGGACGGGGACTCGCCGGCGTATCCGGACTTGCCGAAGTACTTGGGAAGGTGCTCTTCTGGGGCGGCGGTGCCGTTGGCGAGGCCGACGTGGTCACGGTCAGTGGCTTTGTGGCTACGAGTCACTGGGAGGGGATGTCAGCGGTGTTGTTGTGAGGCATTGGGAGGTGGATTGGCTGTGATTAGATGTTCATGAGCGCAATGAGAGCTTCTGTGGAATGAAGTGATGTTTGTCATGCATCAGCAAGGGGTTTGTCGGGCGAGACTCACTGTTCGGGTGGTTGCTTGTGTGAGAAGGGTGGCGGTGATGAAGGGATGTTTCGTAGAGTTGTTCGATGTGAGACGAGAGTTGGTTGCAATGGAGGTTGATGTCGAGGAGACAAGGAGGAGGGATGTCAGTGTCGAGCTGCGGTCTAGATAAGGCTCGCAGGTAGCCGGGTAGCTGCTGGCGAGCTGCTCGCGTGACCGGCGATCAACAAAGCGCCGACGTTGTTACGACAGGCAGGCACGACCGACACGCAGCCGCCGATGACTCCGCGCTATGGGGGCTGCTAATTGCGTGCGATACGGCAATCGCAGCGCCGTCTGGATGGGACAATCTCGGCGGATGATGGCAGTGTGGACTGACTGATGATGCTCTGCCTCATCGGACGGAGCCCGCCTTCAAGTCATCACGCGGACAGCCCCAGCCCAGCCCAGCTCAAGCTCTACGCTGGCTCTCTACCCAGAAGTGACTCGACAACCGCCAGCCTCCGAATGCGGGTCGCTCAGGCACCCCAGGCACGAACAGCTGCCTGCCATTAGCCGTGCAAAGCTATGCCCTGCCAACGCAACCAGCGTGGGATGGGATATCACCTCCACCGACGCCTCATCTCAATTGCCTGTCGACTGTCGTGCTGCCAGAAGGCGTGCAGTGTGCACTCCGCCCCACTCCAGCTGCACCCCACGTTTTGTGGCCCCCCTGTCTCCAATGCCTTCTGACGTACGCCTTCATTCTCGTGTTTCGCTCTAGAAGTACGCCAACCTTGAGCGTGTTTGTACGGGAGTCACAATGTTCGCTATCACAGTCATGCTGTGCTCCACTTGGAAGTTCTAGAGTCTCCATCTACACAGCCTCCCAGTGGGCCTGACGTACACCTTCTGGCTTCTTCCATACCAACCCAATGGCCGGCCGTGCGCACACGCGAGCTACCCCACGCCGCGCCATCCCGCATTGAGGCCCGATAGAGCTGCCTGCCTTGTGCGATATCCAAACCAACTTGATTGACCAACGCCTCCTGCACAGCGAGAGAGCCCGTCGCAGTTAAGGGTAGTCTTACTGCAGGGTCGCCTTGTACGTCGTTCCACAGAAGCTTCCCTCAGGAAGCGACCGAACTTTTCCTCAACCGGTCACTTGCCTGGCCACGTGAGAGAACTCAGCGTTGGTCGTTGAGAGCCGCAGGATATCTCTAGGCATGTTGGTTGTAAACCTGAAATTCCCGCACGATCTAATCTCAGGCCCGAATTCTCTCAATAAAAGCCATGGGTTTTGCCGGCGACGACTCAACAATTCCTACCAAATGGCCAAATCGATGCTAGACGGGTTGAAAGTAGCACGTACACACGCGGTGAGCGTCAGACAAGAGGCCACGAGCCCATTTATGCAGCAATCGACGCATCGCCACACTCCATCCCCTCAATACCAACTCCCCTCAAACCTCTTCACCACACTCCCAGCCTCCACACAAGTCTTGATCGTCTCATAGACCAAACTCGACGGACACTCCGCTCCCGTCAAACACCCCGCCAGCCTCCCCGCCGTCTCCTTCCCGTCCTCCCACGCGCCCTGCACGTACCCGAACATCTCCCTGCTGTTCGACTCGCCCGTGAAAAACACCTCCTTGCCCTTGCCCACCGGCTGCCGCAGATTCCAATGGTGCTGGTCCAGCTGGCCCAGCGGCCAGTTCGAGTAGCTGCCCATGTACAGCGGGTCCAGATCCCACCGCGGCACCAGGATGTCGAGCGGCTCCGGCACGTCCGGGCCGTAGATCTCGCGCAGCTTGACCATCGCTTCAGCCTGCACGTCCTCGTCCGCCATGCGCGCGACGCGCCGCGCCTCGGCGTCGACGTGCGTGTTGAAGAGGATGTACCCGTCGCTGCTCCCGTTGAAGAAGCCCTCCGCGTTCAGGTTCTGCCACACCGGCCAGCGGCCGCGCACTTCCGGGTCGGCGTAGTACGTGAACTGCTCCGGGCCCCAGAAGCGCCGGTCGAAGAGGAGGAAGATCTTCTGGTAGACGGCCATGCCGAAGCTGAAGATGGCTTCCTGCTTCCAGTCCGGGAGCGGCGGGGTCCACTTGACGCGGTCGTCTTGGAGCACGCCGATGCTGAGGGTCGAGACGACGTGTTTGCGGGCGGCGAAGAGGCCTTTGTTGGTGGTGATGAGGCGGTGCGGGGAGGAGGGCGTCCAGTTGATTTCGGAGACGGTGGTGTCGAGGTGCAGGCGTTGCGTGTCTTGCGGGCCGGCGGCGAGCGCGGCGTTGAGCTCCTCGACGAAGATGTGCTTGTAGCCGCGCTGGTCGATGACGAGCTGCTCGGGCTCGTCGGCGCCCGGGTAGTCCTCCTGCTCGAAGGCGTTGTAGAGGCTGCAGACCTGGGGCGGCTGCGCGGTGGTGAAGTCCACGTTGACCCACTCGTACAGGCGCTGCAGGGCGGTCTTCGGCCGCCAGCCCAGCATGCTCAGCCCCGTGCGCGCCGTCAGGTCGACCTCCATGTCGTCGAGGCGGTTTTGGATGAAGTCGAGGATGCGCGAGGAGATGTCGTCGTAGAGGGTGGCGAGGCCCGAGGCGTCGATGTCGACGAACTTGCCGGCCGCGACGTCGACGGTGTCGGCCTCGTCGACGCCGCGGCGCCCTTCGAACCACGTCCGGTTGTCGTAGTCTTGTGGCGCGGTCTGCAGGCCGTACTTCTTCGCCAGTTTGGTGATGTTCTGCCGCCGCGGGCCCTGGATCCAGTTGCAGCCTTTCTCGACTTTCGTCACATGGCCGGTCTTCGGGTTCGTGAGGCTCTCCGTGTGCGCGCGGCCTCCGGGCTCAGAGCGCGCTTCAAGGATCAAAAAATCGGTGATGTTGTGCTCGAGGGCTAGTTCGCGGGCCACTGCGATGCCAGAGATTCCCGCCCCGATAATGATCACATCCGCGGTGGCGACAGGTTGCTGATCAGTGGGCAATGCGGCGCTCCAGGCTGTTTTGGCCGCGGCTAGGGCGTAGAGGAAAGTAGATAGGCGAGCCATGGTCTAGCACCACGCCCAATCCTAGGTATATATGATATGTATACTGTACCCGTCCCGCCCGATACAAGGCAAGTCGTCTCTCCCAAGACCTTCAAACTCGCCCAAACGCAAAAGAGAAGCAAGCAGAAATCACCTACCTCTCTGTATCATACAGCGATAAGAGCCTGCACCTTTATAGGCCAGCTTTCAGGCACCGCATCACGCGGCCGCCGAAAACGCCGTGCGACGGTCGCACGCAGTCGTCCAGACGGCGCGTGAGTAGGGCGATAATCGTGCGTCCGCTAGCCAGCCAGCCAGCCAGCGCGCCCCGCAAGCGCTACCTTTGCCCGCCTGAGATACCACGCTGCCCCGAAGAGGCAAGTCCAGCCTGGGAAGCCTCGATGCCGTACACCGCACTCTGCGGCGATCGCCATGAGGGCGAGGGCGGAGTTCGTCTGTAGAGTTTTGGGATGCTGAAGGTACGGGCGTGAGGCTGGAGATAAAGGCGCGCGACGGCCCACATGGCGGCTGCGGACCCCGCAGATTGATGGCTGGGGCAGAGGCTTCTTTTCGGCGAGAGCCTTGCGGTGGACGATGGAGTTGCTGTTTTGAGAAAGCACTTGATGTCGATAGCCTTTGCTACACGAATGCGAGAGGCTGGTCGTACGTAAAGTCAAGAGGCCTGCGCCGCGATGTGACGTCTGTGTGAGCGAGTTCGAGGTGGAGGTTGAAAGAACGCGTTGAAAAATGAATTGTATCACTCAACTCAAACGGGGTATCTAGCGATTATACCGTCAATGCCGCCTACAGACGAGCGGCGGCGCGTGGATTCGTCGTCGGTGTGCATTACCTCGTCTCTGAGAATCCCGCTCCTCCGTCCCTCCCTTCAACTCCATTGTCACCATGTCCCAAAAGGAAAAATCAATATCTTGTGTCAAATATCTCGTCGTGCAAGGCGGGTGATGCCGCCGCTCATTGTTTCGCAGGCTCGCCGTGGGCACGCACCTCAGCGTCTTCCTTCACGTCCTCCTCCCCTTCGCCCTTGTCTTGCCAATCGCTGCTCCGCCTGCTCACTATTCCACTCGTGCTCGGCTGTCTGTTCCCCGGACTCGCCAGAGGTGATCCGATGCTTCCCGGGATGCTGTCATTCCTGCCGTGACCCAGCGCACCCGAGCGAATGCTTCCTTCGTAGTTTCGCAACGAGCGAGCGTCCATGCTCTTTGCGTCATTAATGCTGCGGGCGTCGTACTGAGAACGAGCGTCGAGGCCTGTGACGCTTCGGAGAGATTTGGCGTCGCTGATGTCTTTTCTGGGGCCGGCGTAGTAACTGTTTCTTTCGCTCGGTGCTGTAGCGCCGTGGCCACTGTAAACGCTGGCGCGCTCGGCGGAGGCAATGCCGCCTATAGACGGGCGCGAGATGGATGCGGAATACAAGCCGGTCGTGCTCGCCCGGTCATTCGCTTCGGCGTTGCCTGAGAGAACGCTCAAGGGCAATGATTCACGGCTGCCACCCCATACTGATGCTGGGGCCAACGCGCGGACAGAGGCGTCTTCGTCCATGCTGCGACGACGGCGTTTTGACGATGATGCGAGGGTGACAATGCTCGCGTCGTCCGAAAGAAGATTTGCTTGCTGTGTCTCGGTGGTGAGGTGACGAGGGATGGCGGAGGCGGTGTTGACGGCGGAAGGCGCCGGGGACACGGGGTATTGGTGGCTGAACATCACAGCAGGTTGACCGGCATGATGATTGTGCGCGTTGTGGCCAGAAGGATGAGGTTGCTGCAGGGTGGTTGCGGGTGATGTGGACTGAATCGTGGTAAGGGTGGTCGTAAGCGATCTGTCGCTGTGATTGGGCGAGCTGAAGGTACTCCCGTTCCCTGCCCCGTCAATGCTGCTCAGCGCTCCTCCTGCTGTAGTACTAGTGAAAGCCTTACTGTGCCCAGCGTCGCTGTGGACGGTATCCGGGTTTGTGGCTACTGTGGGTGCCGCGCTCCTGTTGCATGGGTTGTTCTTGTCCTCCTGTATAGGCCCCGAGATGATGCTACTGCCGTCGTCGTTCCGTGGATTTGTAGGCGTCGCGAAGGACAGCTGCCCATCCCGGCTGCTGCGCGGCGACTGTTGGCGTACAAAGCCGGACTGAGGATAAGGATTGTTCTTGACGTTCTCGCCCTCGGACGAGCCCTTTTTATGTTTCCCACCAGTCAATGGATTGCCCGTCTTCTTGTCCTTGCCATTGCTGCCATGCTGATCGCCCCCTTTTAAGTTTGTCAAGCGCTTGACCCACGATGCGAATGGGCGACGCTTGCTCGTCCGCTCTGTGACGTCTGTCAGCTTCTATCCGTGAGCGAATGGCTGTCTCCCCTGGTCGAATGCGAGGACACCTTCGGGGTAAATGAGGGGTCGTGCGTACCTTGCGATCTGGGAGCGACATCTGCGGCGGCCATAGCGCGAAAAGGTGTGTGCGCCGATAGTCAAGACGGCGGATAGCGGTGGAAGCGCTCAATCGTCTATTTTCTGGCGCGCGAAAGTGTTTCCTGGTGTCTGCGGTCGCGCTCGGGTAGCTCCAGTTGCGATGACGCGGTTGACGCTTGTATTTCCCACTCGGGCAGCTGACAGTGAATGTGGTGTGAAACTTGGGCAGGGTCGAGGAATCGCAGTGCGATCAGGTGGATCAACGGTGAGGAATTGTCGTGGTCTGCAGGCGAGTACGGCGCGCGTCGGAGGATGAAACAAAGAAACGTGACGTGTTGTCACGGGCGCGCGAAGGTTGGGCAGAGGCACCGGCGGGTGATACAGGGCTCCAGGTACAAAGCGGGCGGCCGTGCTGGAGCTGGAGACGAGGCCTGGAGCTGCCGATCGTCCCTGCGCCTCCGCACGGATGGCGCCTGCTCCCGGTGCTTGGAGCAGAGGCTTGGCCGTCTTAAGCCGTTGCAGACATGTGACTTCATCTTGCGAGTACGCTGTGTTTCTGATAATTTCAACACTTTCCCTCTCGCTGCATGCAGCATGAGACTACTTCACTTCACAGCCGTTGAAAAGGACTGCTCACTCACGTCTCTCAGGGACTGAGACAACGCGCAACACCAATGTCGGCCCGCGTCGCTGTCTCACCTTGCCACAATAGAAAGTGGAGACCTCCGTGACGGACTTCGTGAAGATTGCTCGACTGTCAAAGCCAGAGGATTCAAAAGCCGCTTTGGCATCGCAAATGCCATCGCGCATCTTGCCCTTGTCCGAGGATGCCATCTCTCAGATTCACTCTTCCAAGCAAATCACCAGCCTACCAGGTGTGGTACTCGGCCTACTTGAGAATGCCCTAGATGCTGGCGCAACCAAAGTCGAGATCTCCGTTGATTTTGCTCGAGGAAGCTGCACGCTCGAAGACAATGGCTTTGGTATACCTCTCGCAGAGTTCCGTGAAGATGGAGGACTCGGTAAAATGCACCACACGTCAAAGGTATCGGCCGAGGACTCCCTTCACGGCACTGCTGGATCATATCTCGTCTCGCTCGCAGCTCTATCTTTCATTGGTATAACATCACGATATTGTACTGAAGATGTAAGTGCGAGCTTGTCGATGCATCAAGGGCGAGTGATATTGCGCCAAGTACCTTCACTTCCCTCCAATGAAATGGCCACTTTCCCGCATGGGACTAAGATTGTCGTCCGTGATCTGTTCGGCAATATGCCTGTACGAGTAAAGCAACGAGCCTTGGCTACTGCTTCGGGTGCAGATGAGAGACCTTGGTTCGAGCTGAAGCGAGATGTTGCAGCGCTGCTCCTCGCGTGGAGGGCACCTTGCTCCGTAAAGCTGCGAGACACCGAGAATCAGGGCCGCAAGATCACACTCTCTGGTGCCCACTCATCCGTGTCTTCCTCCCTCACTGAGAGAAACCTGAACCAGCTACACCATCGCGCGATGAAGTATGACTTGAGAGACTCATTTTCTATCCTATTTCAAGCCGGACTGGCACCTTTCGAAAGCCGAAAGCGATGGGTACCAATCTCGGCCTCCACCTCCAAAGTCTCGTGCCAAGGCATGATATGTCTTGATCCTGCACCGACTCGGCTGTGTCAATTCGTCAGCATTGGGATCCATCCCACTTCAACTGCCAGCGGTCATAGCACGATTTACGAGGCAGTCAATAAGGTCTTCTCGGACAGCAGCTTTGGCCTCGTTGAAGCTGCGTCGCGGGCGCAGCATGCGCAAGCAAAGCCAGGGAACTCTGAAGCTGCGCCGCCGAATGTTGCCCGGGCCAGCAAAGGTGTTGACCGCTGGCCGATGTTCATCTTGCAATTGAAATTTCACGATTACGGCGCGAATTTATATCGCGAGACGAACGAGCAGCAATTGAAGGCGATCATCGAAGTTCTTCAGGCGGTGGCGAGACAATGGTTAACGGCGAACAACTTCCGACCACGAATGAACTTGAAGCGAAAGCGTGGCGATCATTCAGCATCGCAATTACATCTGGATCGGTCCTCGCAGTCGGCTCAGGAGAGAATGCTCGATCTGCGGCGTCCTATGACACCGTCAGATTCCGCAATTCGTGATCGTGGGTATACACAAGGAAAGAAGAAGCAGCGAAGCGGCCTGACATCTGGAAGCACGACACCTTTCGAATCGTATGCAGCTACGACGCAAAGTCTAGGCTTAGACATCGAGCATCTAAGTAGAATCAAAAGCAGCACGACATTCGATACCGGACCCGGACACGCTTCTGGCCTGTCGAAACATCACATTGATCCAAGCTACGGCCGTGAGCTGCCTAAGGATACGCCTGGTTCAAGCCAGCCTCCTTTCGCTCTGCCGCCTCTGGAGCCCGGTGAATTAGGTGCTGCCTGCAAAGATGAATTGCAAACTGGCAGAGCATCTTCAGAGCCTGCTTCTCAAGGCTCTACCATCGCAAGATCTGCAGTGAGAGGCGACCCGAGCGATGACTTTGGCAGTGTAAGTGATACAGATCTGTTCACTGCTGCCGCTTTGGTAGAACAGCCAGTCGAGAGACTTACGCACGTCGAATGCGATGACCCAAGCAAGACCTTAGATGATACGATTAGCTGGCAAGACCCCATCACAAAACAGGCCCTGAAAGTCAATCGCCGCACAGGGGCGGTTCTGCCCGCAGACGACCGACCAAGCACGAGCCTGACTGAACGTTTAAAGCGGCCGAACACCACGGGAATGGCCACGACTCCTGCAGGCAGACCCTTGACAATTTCCGGACGAGCAAGATCCGCTGCAGAAAGGTCCTCTGAGCTTGCTGTTCCGGGTTTCTTAAAAGACTGGCAGAACCCGGTTTTCACACGCCAGTCTGAGCAGGAGATACCTGTTGCCTCACTTTCGGGGCCAGGCACGCAGTCTTCACTCTTGGAAAGGCATCGTTGTGGTACTAGAGAAGTGTCAGATTACTTCTCAGCGTCTGGATTAGGGACACAAAGCAAATTGTCTAAGCAAAGTTTACAACACGCAAAGGTCATCAACCAGGTCGACGCTAAATTCATACTTTGCTCAATGAATCTGTCGAAAGAGGCAACAGAAAAGTCGACGCTTGCGCTTGTGGACCAGCATGCCGCATCAGAACGAGTTATTTTGGAAACCTTGCTGACTGATCTCTGCGCTCCCATCGATCCAACTTCTCCTGCTGCCACCTTCCGGTCGAACGCAAACTGTCTTTCAGAAGTCTCCACCAATCTCCTCGAGCAGCCCATCGTCTTCGAAGTCTCCTCTGAAGAAAGCGCTCTTTTCCATTCCCACGCCGAACACTTCGCCCAATACGGCATCTTATACGATCTGCACACGTCTCAGCGAACAAGAAAACACCACTCCGTCGCCGTCCGCACTCTCCCTTCTGGCGTCGCAGAGCGCTGCCGCCTATTTCCAAAGCTGCTTATCGACCTCCTCCGTTCAGAGATCTGGTCTCGAGCCGAAGCCGGCAAGCAATCCGCTCCTAAGACTTCGGCAGCAGATCGAAGCATTGAGAGCACTCATCCGTGGCTCGAACGCCTCGGCTCCTGCCCGAGAGGTGTCTTGGACATGCTGAACTCGCGAGCGTGTCGATCCGCCGTCATGTTCAATGACGAGCTGAGTCATGCGGAGTGCCAGGACTTGCTGCGGCAACTCGCGGATTGCGCGTTTCCTTTTATGTGTGCGCACGGCAGGGTTAGCATGGTGCCTATTGGGGAGATTGAGGGGAGCGGAGTGGAGGGTATGACCAGGGGTGCGGGCGGGTCGTTGCAGCAGGGTAGGCAAAATGCCGGCGAAGTGAGCTTCGTGGATGCGTTCAGGGGCTGGAGGAGGAAAGTCACTGCAGATGAGAAAGATGACGACGTTACATGATATCCTCGGTATTCACAATTGTATTGCCGCCAAACTCGCTCGTTCCAGTGAAGTCCGCTCCGCGCCGTTTGCGATAGCAAACGCATCAGCGTTCACATTCACCAGCGTTTACATTCACCAACACACCAAACCTTCACGCAACGAAGATCACCCTCTTGCGCAAAACCAACCCTCCAACATCCACTGTTTAAACAAAAAACACTCAACAAGTTCGATTCACCCGACCTCAATCCTCCAAAGGAAAAGCCCGTGCAACAATCCCTCCAAGCAAACGCCCTAGAGGATGTCTCTCCCTCCGTCCCTCGCCATCCCTACACATTGGTCCCACGATCCAGGAGCCTGCACAAAAACAACCATCTCGCCACTCTACGGCATCCTCGTCACCGAGCGCTCCTACCTCCTGGGCACCCGGCGCGTGGCGCAGACGTCCCACGCACGCGCCCTGGCGCACCGCGTCCTAGAACTACGGTTGCCGACTGAGTTGATCGACCACATTGCGGAGGATATGGCGCTCTCGGCGCACGCGGAAGCGGAATCGGTGTGGGACGGGATGGACGGGAAGCAAAGCGAGAGGTGGGAAAAGTTCGCGAGAGGAGTGGTGCAGCAGCGCGAGGACGGGGTCGTGACACGGTGCGTGGAGGTCACGAGTCCGCGTGGGCGGACGAGGGTGCGGACCAGGCGGTATGCGCACATCTCTGTGAGATCCGGCGACGAGGGTGCAAGCGGCGGGCCGAGCGTCAAGCTTCTCGTCCCTGGCCATGTGCCGACCACTGGTGGCGCGGCGGTCAAGTATAAGAGTGCTGTCAAGGTGAGGTGTCGGCCTGGGAATGGCGGGGAGTTATCTGCGGTGGAGGTGGAGTCTGATATACTGGCAGAGGGGAGGGTGAATGGCTTGGTGCAGCTTGATGGGGTTGAAGAGGCGATGCAAGCTTGGGACCGGATTGTTGTTGAGCGGTTTTTCAGGAAGCTGGGGTTGGAGATTGTTGTCGTTCCTGGAGAAAATGACGGGTTGACACCGAGATTGAGGTTGTTGCAGGCTGTCAGCTGGGAGTGAGCGCTTGGGCAAGGAGCGGTGAAGAACTGATGTGCTAAGTTCGGGAATGCTGCTTGCACGCTTTTCGATCTCTGCGTTCCAGCGATACAGAGTCTCTGCATGTCCGGATAGAGCAGAAAGTGCAGTAGTGCCTCAGATCACGTGAAAACATGCCAGGTTACCATGGATCCGGCCACAAGCAGGTCTCACATCTGCCCTCCACCGTCCCATACCGGCGACTTCCAAAACGCCTCACTCTCCTTTCCCGCTCAACCTCCCAACCCACCCCTCCACAACCCCCTTCGCCCTCCCCTCTACCACACACCGCTCCAGCACCCTCTCACAAAGCCCCCTCACCTCCCCCTTCCTTCCCTCATACCACAGCTCGCCCACCACGTACCCCAACAGCAACTGATCACGCTTATCAAGCGGCAGCCTCGGCAGCTCCGAATCCTCAAGACAGGGCAAGTTGCGGCGGAGCTCGGCGTAGTGGCCGCCGGCGTCCTGGCGGGCGACGTAAGAATCTTTGACCGAAGCGAAAGCCGCGGGCGACTGGTAGGTGCGGTCTTCGGGGGCGGGCGCGGGAGTGTCGTCCGCGGCGGCGGTGGCGTAGTCGTCTGTGTCGACGTCGATGGCGAAGAGGGAGTTTTCTTCGGGTTCCGTGGGAGAAGACATTGGTTTGCGCTTTTTTGTTTTTTCTCGGGGGGTTTGACTTCAGAGGATGACTTTGATGATGTTGTTTTTTATACTTTTATTCTTATTTTTTCCCTCTTATTTCCTTTGAAATCTTCAAAACTCTGAATCGGACTTTGAAGGTTTGAGTTGGAAAGATGGTATTGGTCGGAAGCGAAGATGTTGCTTGGATATGTTGGTCTTGAGAGAAGTCTATGATCACGTGACTTGAATGGAACATGTCACGTGCTCTCAGCTGAGCTTGTGCTTTGCACGCTTTACAAACATGAGGTACTACAATAATATTTCAAATGTACACGCAGTGGATGTGGAAAAGATGTAGTGGTCAGGAGTTACATTTTACTGCCGGTACTAAAATACATAGATTCACGTCTCGCGTAAGTTATGCAGGCAGCGTCGCCCGCCAAGGCTGTTCGCCGCCGCAAAAAGAGAAACGCCGACCTTTGTTTTCCCCCGTTCTGTTCAGTCCATATTAACCATTACCAAAGACTAAATCTAGTTGAACGGGTTGGTGCGGGTGCCCCAGTAGGTGAGGAAGACGCTGAGGCCAACGGTCTCGAAGACGCGGGCAAGGGCGCCGACGGCGACCTGCTCGAGAGGGCGCTTCTCGGTGGTGATCTGGGCGATGAACTGGGTGATTGTTAGTAGGAGCTCGTGTTGCTTGATATTCCAGCGAAACTTACGGAAGGAGCAGAGGAGGCGAAGAAGATCAGGGAGCCGAGGTAGGCAGCGCCCTTGTAGGAGAGAGTGCCGGTAGCGTTGATGAGGGCACCAACACCGTAGGACTGGACGGCGGAGCCGACGAGAGAAGTGCCCCAGGCGGCAGCAGCGGAGGCAGCCTCCTTAGACTTGAAGAACTCCTCCTTGGAGTTGGCGGCCTGAGCCTGACGGTAGGTGTCGCCGAAGACCGGGCCGAGGACGGCAAGGGAGATGGCGTGGTTGTAGACGGTGCCGAGGGCGACCGCGGAGGGCTTGACGGGAGGGAGGTCTGCAGAAGGAATCATGTCAGTCTCGTGACCTTGTCGTAGTGGTATGCGCTGCGGCTGTGGACTAGAGGAGCTGCGGTTGTGATGTCACAACAAACACAGAGCTTCAAGGCGTGAAGTCGAATGCGCCATTGGAAGGCGGGTGAACGTACAGTGAAGAGTGGCCATTGTGATTGTTGTGTGGGTGATGAGAGATGTGGTGGTTGTGGTGATGTGGATGTGTTTGGTGATGGGGAAGAGGAAGAGGAGAGGACGGGCAGATGAAGGTGGTGTTCTTGAGAGCTGGCACGAGGCGATGACGTCCTTGCGCACAGATCGCGGGGCTGCCGAGGCGCGAGCTCGAAGTTGGAGGCGGCGCAAGCGTGATTAGTTTGGACCGAGCCAGACATCGCGATCCGCTTCCAGCCAAACATCATCGCCGCATCATGTGCCCATGGTTGGTTACTCGCCCGCGCGCGCGCTTGTTGCCCCTGACTGCAGGCCTGGTTTGTGCTCCCACGGTAATCGAGCCGTCAACATTGTATGGCGTAGTGGTCAACAGCAACACAATAATCATGTACTCGCCTTACAAAGACATCGGCAACGACATGTCTCTGCCGCCACGGCCCCCTCCACGTTCGCATTGCTGCAGGCCGTCCACACATGACGAACGTCTCCACACCGGGGAGATCATTTCGACTAGTGGCCGCATAGACGAAGAAGCTCAAGGAAATCCAGGCCTTGGTCTGGGCCACGCTTAGCCGCATGGCCACTGCCATGTCCGTGAACTCGGCGGCTGCGCGCATGCATCATAACAATGATATGCAATGCCTTGGACGAAAGCGTGGCTGTGACACCCGTGGCATCATGGCACGTGTCAGAGCGTTGTTGCGCGATCGCAAGTAGACAACGCTGCGTGCGCGAACGTGATTCCCGAAAGATCCTCACGGTTCTTTAAGCAGCGTGCGCGGATAGCGCGCGTACTGTCCATAACGCGTTCGGCCGCGCGATCCATTTCAGCGAAGACCATCAAGTGCCGTAGTCGCGTGCCCGTCGCATCTCTAAGTTTACCCTGTCGTAGCGAACACTTCCCCCATTGAAGTTGCCATGACGCGTGACAAGCAATCCTGGCGGAAGTCTATTGGTCGATCTTCAACCTCACGTGTCTGGAAATGTCTACACTTTCGAGGCTACGACATCAAGAAAATGGTTCTGATGATTTGATCCGCCACTGTTATGGTGTCTACTTGGTTCTACAATTTGGCTGGGGGTACCCAGTTGACAACCTATTAGGGTGAGCTGGCTGGGCATCCAAGAAGACACTGCGCTTCACACGATCATTCGACCGTAAGCACAAGAGTCTGGCAGTGTCCTGAAGACGCACACGGTCTTCGTCCTACCTAAGGTACAGCTCCTTCGACGAATGCGCATGAGCCCGGCTCTCCCCGTGTCCTAGCTGTGTGCTTCAACATATGCAACCCTCAATCACGTTCCTCGCGGCTGTAACAACTCGGGGGTGTAACAACTCGGGCAACCTGGACGTGAACCCTGCTCCAATGTATCATTGCATATTTGAACAAAGAAATCTACGCGATCAATGGCGCCGCCGTCGCGTCGACATCTCACTTTCACCTCGAACTAAGCGAAGGTTCCGACCTGCACGTGATGCTTCCCGCGACGAATCCACTTTCGAGCGTCAGCAAAGAGCGTAGACGACCTTGGCAACAACCAGTTCTGCAATCAAAAGATATCGAAAGCACCTTGGAGTTACAGGAGCCCAATCCCATTCCGTATCCAGTCAGTACCAGTCATCAAAGAACAATGGCTAAGACCGAGCTGACGCCGCATGCTGTTCCTTGTCCGTACTTGCCAACACTGGTCGGCGCCGGTCAATGGCTTTGTTGTTTTCCTGTCAAGGCATCAAGAATATTGCAAGCCCGCCAGTAACTTCATACCAAGGTAGCAAAATTCACTGCCCGTGCTTAGTCGAATTGAATCAAACGCGTTGTAAGTGAAGCCTCGCTGTGAAGGCAACCATTGTGTGAATGCTACAAATTACTATATTACACTCGACAAAGCCACCACCAGGCAGCCCTTCTGCCCTTTCCAGAGCGATCAAACTATCAGCATCTCTGGTCTTCACACTCAAGACCACTCTACTTTCCAACAACAGCTTACAAGGAACTCCAACAACAAGGCAAGGATGCCGCCAAAGAAGGGGTCTGGGATTAAGGGGGCATCTAAGGTGCAGAAGAAGACGACGGCTAAAAAGGGGTCTAGGAACAAGCCGGTTACAAAGGTTCAGAGGAAGACGACGCTCGAGCTGACGCCACCGAAGATCGAGCTCAATCCCAACGGCGTCAATTGGGTCGACAAGCTCCCTGCGGAGGTCCGCAACCAAATCTATCGCGACGTTCTGGTCGACCCTGAGGTCCCAGTCATCGATCTCTCCGCCTCGTCGCCGCCGCTCGACCCCCGCTCCTAGGCACCAACAAGCGGGTCCGCGCCGAGGCCCGCGCCATGTTCTATCTGGAGAACAAGTTCACGCCGCTGATCACCGACCTGGACGCCAGCGCGCTCGTGCGCTGGATCGAGGACGAGCCCAAGCTGCGCGACAAGATGTACCCCGGCTTCCAGCTCGACTTCTCCGCCAACCCGCCCAAGGGCCTCTGGGCCCGCAACGCGTCGGACTGGATCGAGCACTACCTGTCGCACAAGGTGAGGAGGCCGGTGCACGAGCCGGGCGTCATTCCCCGGAGCGGGACGCCGGATGCCCACGTTATTGAGCTTTTCGACCGCGTGGATCGGCTTATTGAGGCCCAAGTCGTGCGTGGGTCGATGCACCTTATGGAGGTGGTCGAGATCATGATTGAAGAGATGTCGTTTAGAGATGACAGGTGGGAAGCAGAATGGGACTATGATTCAGATTTCTTGAGCGATGCTGGCAAGTAAAGAATGGGTGATGTATTTTTTGGATCGAGGGTGCCGGAACGGCAGGGCTATGAATGAAGGGGTATCGAGTGCTGGAGGAAATTTTGGAAAGGGGTCTGTTGCAGAGCGGTAAGTTCGATTGTAAATGGGTGGCCGGGCTCTTTCTGGCTCTCCAGCTGGACCAGAGCCCTTTTTTATTCGCGATAGTCATCAATGAAGAGGATTAAACGGAACCCAAGGCTTCGGGCCTTTCCCTTTCACAGCCCTGAGTCAATTACCATCATCTCTTACTGAGCCTTCAGACTCGCCAAATCCTGCCCCTTCAGCCCCCACCTAACCCTCGACACCCCATCATTACCCATGATCCAAAACTCCGTCAAATCCTCCCCGACCCACGCGAAATTCTGCACCGTGTAATTCGTCTGCACCCGCGCAATCAACACGCCAAACTCATCCAGCACATCCACCCCCGACCCCGCGCCCGTCAACACATACCCGTTGGCCGCGACCTTCAAGCCGTCCGGCACCCAGTCCTGCGACAGCCAGATGGGCCGCTTGTTAGCGATGCGCGTGCCGTTGTCGACGACGTCGAACTTGAAGACCATGCGCGCGCCCGTCTGGTTCCAGGGGCTGCCGGGCGGGCCGGCGGGCGTGACGTCGCCGCTGACGGCGCCCGTGTCGGAGATGTAGACGTGCTTGCCGTCGGGCGAGAGGGCGATGCCGTTGGGCTCGTGCAGGGAGGTGTCGACGACGGAGACGGAGCCCGTGTGCGGGTCGAAGCGGTAGGAGGCCGCGGGGAGTTGGGGCGGCGTGTCGGTCAGGCGGTTGAACCAGGAGTAGAAGGGGTCGGTGAACCAGACGGCGCCGGAGGCGTCGACGAAGAGGTCGTCGACGCAGTTGAAGTAGTAGCCGAAGTAGTTGTTTAGGAGGGTGGTGGTTTTGTTGGTGTGCGGGTCGAGGGTGCGGATGCCGGGGCGTTGCTCTGTGCCGCCGATGGAGAGGTTGCCGCCGGATGCGCCTGAGGTTGTTAGTCGAGTTAGGTTAGGAAATACCATACTGTCACTTACCCCAGTAAATGAGTCCATTGTAGAAAGTACCACCGTTGGGCGCGTAAGCTGGCGGGTCCGAGAGATACTCACTAAGAGTCGGCGGATTCTGGTTCAGATCAACCACCAGTTGCGGTAAATATCCAGGCGGCGGCGCGAGCTGGCTCATGAACAACTTGTTCAGACTTGGCACGTAGACCGGAGCCTCATGGACTGCAGGCGACACTTCGAAGACGAAGTCATATGTTGGAGACTCTCCCAGCAGCTCGAAGGCGCGCTCGTGGTCGAACACGAGAAAGTCGGCATCTTGCACCAGGCCGAAGGATGTGTCATTGGGAACGCTCGTGGATCCGAAGGTGAGGGGCTCTTCGACGGTCCTATTGCGGAAGAAGTGATATGGCAGGACCGATGCGTACTTGTCGAGACAGACAATGTTCGCACTCGAAGGGCCGCACTTCTGGGCTACAGGAGAAGATACGCCTGGTGGTTCTGACTGCGCACTAGCCGCGGCCGCAAGGGCTAGAAGGACAGTGAGGTAGTCTGGCATCGTTGGTACAACTCAGGCACAGGGAAGAGGTATGTGATGAGAGCAACAAAGAAACCGTGAGACAGACCATTTACTTCCCACCGCTCTTGGCTACCACTTCTTATAATACCGGCAAAGGCCTTCTGACATCACACGCCATGGTCAGAGCCTGACGAGGACCCCTCATTTGGCAATGTCGCGGGCATTGGATCGGACTAATGTCCCCTACGTGAGGGACCTGGCTCGCAAAGCGGGGGAGCATAGATTGAGGACGATCTCTCGTGGAGTCTGAGGCGGAGGTGATGTTGGAGACAGGCAGACTCGGCAATTGAGGGGAAGCTTCGGTCGGCAATTGAAGGCGATGCTTGAATCCGTCGTCAGTCGAAAGAACGCAGAGAAGATCGCGGCAAATTCCACCCTGATGTTCGTACTTCTTAAACCATTGGAATAGTTCAGTAAAATAATCGTACTCATATCGAGATCTTCTCTCACACTTCGTTGAGGTTAAAGCGATCAGCCTCATTGTGAGGTTCTCAAAAATGATTAATTATTGCCTGTCTGAGGGTGGCCAAGTTCTACTCAACGGCCAATAGATGAACTGCCTCGTCTAGAAACTCTCCAAACTCCTACCAGCCTCAACCTCCTGCCTCCAGATGAGCCTATCCTGCTTCGAATTGACGCCCGGGCCCTGGTAGTTGGACCCGTACAATCCGCTCGCCCAATCCTTGCCCTCGCCCTCCTTCGACTTCTTGGTCGCGCGACGCCTGTACCAACGTCCGTACACCAGCAGGTAGTACAGTCTGAACGCCAGCAGCGCGAACTTGTCCCTCTCAAGGTCATCCGGGTAGTCCGCGCCCAAGTCGACGGCAGCGCTGATACCGGAGATGCAGGCAACCTCGTGCGCGTTGACCATAGTCCAGGCAGCGGCGTAGCGCGTGTGGCGCTTGCCCTGCAGCAGCCACATCCACGGGACGACGAAGAGGTAGTGCGTGAAAGAGTGACAGAGCTGGTGCCACCAGTCCTTGCGGATGATCTTGCTCTCGTCGATCTCGTCGATGGACCAGAGGTGGCTGTCGCGCTCGTTGTTGAGGAAGATGGTCTGGAAGACGTGGTTGTCGAAGGGGACGGAGGGCGGAAACTGCGCTTGGTAGTTGGTGCAGTCGAAGCACATCTCGAGCTTCGTCAGGTCCTGCGGGTACATCTTGATCAGGTACATGGGCTTGAAGTTCTCCTTGGCGAAGTCGTTGCGCTCCTGCATGTTGACGCCGTTGATTTCGGAGACGGCGAGGTCGGGGTTGTAGAAGTTTTCGTAGTGTTTGCGCATGTAGTCTGCGTCGGTGTGAGTGACGGTAACGTCGTTGGCGAACTTCGCGGAGCCGAGGATGCGCGACTCCATGCTAGTGATTGTAGGCGAGAGAAGGCGCTTGGCAGTGTCGGTAAGAACGCAGAGGACAATCTCATCGTACTGCTCAGAAGTTTCAACCTTATCGGCATCGGCATTGGATCCATCCACACTGTCTGGCACCCAGGCGGAGTCGGTGTTGTGGTGGTCAGCAGCGGGGGTTCGGCCAATGATCTTGACACATACGCCATGCTTGTTGCGACGAATAATGCGAGTGACCTCTGTACTCAAGCGGACTTTGACGCCCTTCTTAACAAGGTTCTTCCGCCATGTCTCGTAGAACTCGCTGAAGTTGGGGAAGACGACCATGGGCGGCTGGTTGGACGCAACGCTGTTCTTGTCCGGTGGGTACCACATGCCGTAGGTTGGGCTAGTGCAGAGACGCTCAAGCACCATAGACGGCACTTCCGGGGCGTAGTTCCCAGTGCCCAAGAACAGGGCAACCATTGGCAGAGCGACAACGTTGGCGAACTCTTCGCTGAATCGGAAGAGCTTAACAAGGTACTTGATGGGCAGAAGAGCGAAGAAAATCTCGAACATGCGCACGACCTTGAGCATGGTGAAGAATCGCTTGACCTCTTTCGCGTGCTTCTTCAGCATCTGCGTGGGGAAGACGTTGGTCCAGAATTGCTCGCCTTTGCCGAAGCTGACTTGAAGCTTGACAGGATCTGCCCAGTATCCATTGCGAGCAAACATAGTCATGGTGTGGTGGAAGATATAGGCACCGCCTTGGACACCTTGGTTGAGCCATGACGCGCCTGTCTTCTCCTTGTCGAGCGGGATGCTGTAGGCTTGTCCACCGCAGTAATCGACAGCATCGACGAGGGTGACATCGAATTTCTCGGGATGATTGGAGAGATGCTCTGCGCATGTCATGCCTTTCGCATATGTTAGCTGAGATCTCATGTGACCATGTGACTGTTGGTCCGACGTACCCGCAGCACCAGCGCCAACAACAAGCACTTTCTTGCGCTTAGAGTTCTCCATGTTGGTACCCATGTTGAAACGAGTCTGCGATCCGTTAGACTGGAGCAAAGGTTTCACGCCTTCCGGCATAGCAATGGAATGCGAAGAGCAAGGAATAAACACCCTCCTCGTGGGTGTGTTGACGCGGAGGAGAGTGAGAGGAGTTGCGCGGGCGGCTGTCACTTACCTTGAGCACCACAATCGTCAACGAAGGTTTCAAAGCGTCATTCTTACTCTCTAGCGAGTGTCGAGCGACATATTGGTCCTGTCGCGAAACAGCCTTCATGAGGTCATCAATCGCGTTAGCGCGGATCTGCCAGATCGCGCTAGGCGCTAGGCGGAGATCGACGCTGCGAGGATCGTCGAGCGCGGTGCGCCGAATCCATGATTTGGGTCGAGAGCATCAACGCCTGATCTTAATGCTTCTAGCGCTACAACACCAGATTCTATGAAGCTCAAGTAATTTTACCATGTTTTTTATATATTTTTCTCTCACCAGAGGGTCGAGATATGAGGTTCGAGTCTCAAAAAGCCCGCAGCTAGTGCCGGCCACAGCCGAGCCAATCACTTACCACGATTCTCTGATGTGTCCCTGAGGCATTGCCCTTTTGTCCACAAGACACAGCCAACTCAGCATCGAGGAGACATGCTGCCCCCTCATTGAAACTCGCGACAGGGGACAAGAGCATCAAAGCCTCCGTCATCGATGAAGTTTCCCGTAATGAGTTCTGTTCGATGTCTTCAAGGCAACAGCATCAGAACCATGATAGTCAGCTAACGATCACCTGCGTTGCTACCGTAACGAACATCCCTACCAATCCTGCATGACCCTTTTACCAAAAACAAGAAAAGAAAAAAAAAACAAGCCCATCACTTATTCGCACCAACAGCGACCGTGCAGCGCGCCTCGTATCCTTGCCCTATCGACTAGTGCTCTCGCCACGCTTGATTCCATCTTCAGGGATCCAGAATTCAACAGGGAAGTAGGGAGAAGACATCAGAGACGTGTCCGCTTGTTCGAAAAGAGACTCTAGCGAGGCTACATAGGACAGACGTCTAGTTTTCAAGGGGCGGTGGTCGCACGAAGGCCAGGCGAGTGCTCGCCTCGCGTAGAGTGCCGGGCCGAGTCTGAGGTAGGTTGTTCGCGCAGCATGCCACGTGTTGGCGGCGCCGGAGGCGTTTGCAGGACATCTGGTGTGGAGAGATTTTTTCATCGACTGCACAGGAGTGTGAGAAAGACCGATTTGGTTCGGCGATCCAGCCGAGGGGAATGACTACGAACGCAGCCGCAACCAGGACAACCGCAACTCGTGACGGGATTCAAAGGTGTTAAAACGTGCCATGCATTTCCATCTATACACCCTCACCTCCTCCTTCTCTCCCCACCGCACCACGAGACATATGATACAAACACCACCGAACAGCAGAGACGGAAGCGGGGGAAAACGCAATGCAGCTATAGTCCATACACAGCGCCGCGCCGCGCCGCGCCAGAGCGAACCAACATCCAGAAAATTCAAAAAAACTCACAACTGACTGGCGGCCGGCGGAGCTCATCAATCCCCCTTTTCTCCTCTTTCGTTCCTAGTCTCTTGTCCTCGCTCGCGTCGAGGGTGGTGTATCGCGCTCTAATAGAAAAAGAAAATCACAAAGAATACTTGTAGGAAGGGCCTACTTGTTGACGGGCGACTCCTTGCCGACGGTCGGGTTCTGGTTGCCGACGGCGTCCTTGGGGATGGGCGGGTTGCGGCCGGAGATCATGCGGGCGTCAGACTCGAGGGTCTCGTTGGGCTGGTCTGTGGGAGGGATTAGCAACCGGAAACGACGGAGGGTGCTTTTCAAGAGTGGCTTCGACTTACCGTGACGGGCGTAGAGGCCGTCATCGGCGCGGCGGCCGACGCGGCCGTGCTCGACGTCGTTGCGGGTGAGGCTGAGCTTCTCAGGCTGCAGGCCCATGGTGCCGAGGAAGGTGACGGCGTCGGTCCACTCGACGGCCTTGCGCTTCTCGGACCACTTCTTCTCCTCGGCCATCAGGTCGATGATGCGAGGCAGAGCCTCAAGAGCGCCCTGGGCGTTGAGGAAGGAGAGACGGGTGCGGCGGGCGATGGCGTCGACGGCGGTCTCGGCGTACTCGTGGCGGCAGGCGTAGCGGATCTCGCCGTCGACGAAGGGGTAGAGGGGAGAAAGACGCTCGCCGCGGACGGGGAAGCCCTTCTCGGTGGGAGCGCAGAGGGCGGCGACGGTCCAGGCGCGGTCACCGTAGGCCTCAGTCAGGTGCTTGGCGACCTCGGTCTCAACGCCGTAGTGCTGGATCAGGTTGATGAAGAGTGTGTTGGACCAGCCGTGGGCACCAACCAGCTTCAGCTTGGAAGTTGGGCAGGAACCATCGAGCTTGACGTTCTCCATGAAGCCCTCGACACCGCTGACGAGCGGTGGGTTGGAGATACCCTGGGGCTTGAGGTTGAAGTGCGAGATAGCTTCATCGACGGCTTCCTCGGCCATCTGGCGGTAAGTGGTCCACTTGCCACCAGAAATGGTGAGGAGGCCGGAGTCGGAGACAGTGACGAGGTGGTTACGGACGAGACCCTCGGAAGCGCTCTTGTTGGGGTCGCGGACGAGAGGACGGATACCAGACCAGGCGGCAAGGACATCACCGCGGCGGACGTTGATCTCGGGCTGGAGGTAGCCCTGGACCTCGTTGAGGATCCAGTTGATCTCGTGCTCGGAAGGAGTCGGGTTGTGCTCAACCTTGCAGGGAGAGTCGGTGGTACCAGCGATAGTGTTGCCCTGCCACGGGAGGAAGAAAATCACGCGGCCGTCAGAGGTGTTAGGGTCGATGAGACCCATGTCGCGGGGAGCGTAGTAGCCGGGGAGAATGACGTGAGTACCGGAAGAGGGAGCAACAATCTCCTGGACCTTCTGGTCATCGAGCTTGCGGATAGAGTCGGTGAAGGGACCAGTGGCGTTGATGACACCCTTGGCCTTGATGCTGAAGGAGTCGGCGGGCTTGCCGTCGCGCTCCTGAACCAGATCCTTAACCTGAGCACCGCAGAGCTTGCCGTTGGCGTCCTTCTCGAGGCTGGTGACCTCACAGTGGTTGACAACGGTAGCGCCGTAGAGAGCAGCAGTACCAGCGAGAGACATGTTCATGCGAGAGTCGTTGTGAGCACCGTCGTAGTAGACCAAGGCGCCGAAAAGGCCCTCCTTCTTGAGCATGGGGAATGCATCAAGGGCCTTGCTGCGGGTCAAGAAGTAGGAGCTCTCAATGTTCTCAGAACCGGCGAGGAAGTCGTAGAACTTGGTGCCGGCCCAGAAGTAGGGCGCTTGCCACCACTTCTGGACGGGAATCATGATCGGAAGCCAAGACGAAAGGTGAGGAGCGGTATCCAAGAAGTAGCGACGCTCGCGGAGAGCCTCCACGACGAGCGCGTACTGGTTGTAGTCGAGTTGCCAAACAGCCTTTTCCAAATAACGGACACCTCCGTGCACCAGCTTGGTGCTCTTGGAGGAGGTACCAGAAGCGAAATCATCCTTTTCCACGAGCGCGACCTTCAGACCTCTGCTGGCGGCGTCGAGCGCGACACCGGTACCGGTGGCACCACCGCCAATGACGAGCAGGTCATAGGGATCTTCAGACTTGGTATCCTGGGAGCTGATGGCTCCGGTAATCTTGTTCTTGGCAGCCTTGAAAGCGTCGGTGATGACACCGGCGCTGGCCTTGAGGTCGGCGATCTGCTCCTCGCGGCTCTTGACGCGAGGGAAGGAGGGCGGACGGAAGATGCCACCCTCGCCGTAGGTAGGCGGAGGAACCTGGGCGGACTCGAGACCGGGGACGTCGCGGGGACGGTAGACGAAGTAGAGACCACCACCGGCGGCGACAGTGCCGGCGGCGGCGTAGCCAAGGCCACGCAAGATGCGTCCAGACGCACGACCAGAAGCCATTGAGAGCGGAGTGGTAGAGAGAGGGAGGGAGGAGGGAAGTCGGGAGAGGCTCAAAAGGCAACGGATGCGCTGGGCAGCGCGGTCAAAGCTTGAGGCGCTGGCTCCACCGGTATGATGTCGATCCTGCGTGATGCCGCTGCAATGGTGGAGGAGGCAGGCAAACGTCGGGGCCGCACGCCAGTCAGATTGGCTGTCGGCGTTTCGAGCAGGCTGAGCACGCTCCGCCCTCCCTTTGCCCTCGACTACTACCGCCTTTCCTCCCTCCGCCTCGCCGTCGCCACCGAGTCCGCGGCCGTTGAGCGCACCGCCGTGTCCGCCCGCCGGTGCGCTGGACCAGGGGAGGTTCCGCGCAATCGCAATCGTTGTTACCTACCACCCTACCTGACACGCAGCCGGCGCAGTCAGCCGGCATCACATGTCGCCGGCCGCCCTCGTTGGCGGCAATGGTTCTTCCGCGCGACGCCACCCGCGCGCCGCAGCTTCAATCAATTGCTTAATCGATCAATCAATGCACGCGGTCTCAGCCCTACGCGCGCCTCAATTGCCGATCGCCGCAAAAATTCTGTTGAAAGCTGATGAGGCGTGAGGACCCTCGATGTTGAAAGCTGACCCGTGGTGACCACCTGCATCGATGTTGAAAGCTGACCCGTGGTGACCACCTGCATCGATGTTGAAAGCTGCCCCGAGGTGACCCTCGAGGTCGAAAGCTGACCCAGAGTGACCCTCGATGCCGAGTCCTTCGCCTTGCACACAGCCGTCCGCTGTGAGGGATCTGTGAGCGCCTCCCACCACCAAGCTGTGTGCTGCTGAGGCTCCTACACCTCCCATCGCCAAGCTGTGTGCTCCTGAGGCTCCCTCACCTCCCATCGCCAAGCTGCGTGCTCCTGAGGCTCCCACACCCGCGCTGCCTCAGCCACACCCACATCCCCAACGACCGCGCCCTCCCGCGGCCCCTTCCTCCTCCGCCCAAGCCCCGTCGAATGCCCGATCCACCCTCCCGCACGTGACGTGCAGCCTCGTCCGGCTCATCAGGCCCGCCGCGCCATCTCACCGCGACACGCGCGGCAGACACACCTGCTGGCCCGACCGCACTCCTCGTCTTGCCTGCCCTGTGATGCCAGAAACCGAGCGGCTCCACCACAAATCTTGCACGCCGACGTACTCGTGACGTGGCTCTGCCTCGCACGCTCCCCGGCGCTGGCGGGCTTTAATCGGCCCTACCTCCAGTTCGCGACTCCATCCCATCGTGCTTCGCTCCGCTGCTCCACACGCCTTTAGCGGCCTCATCTCACACACGCCCCGTGGGGACGAAGACTATCGGGCAGCGTGGTGAGGTGCAATGTTGGAGCGATCTGCCTGTCGTGAAGCCCTCACATACACTCGCCGTCGCTTGAGACCGTGTCTGCCTTCCTACCACGTATCGTGGGATTGCAGTGGAGACGCCAATCTGAGACTTGCGACGAGTCGTTCACAAAGTCGCACATTAGTCATGCAACCGAAGTCCGGAATGCATCGCACGGTTCAGTCACCCAACTCCTTTACAACTGTCGTCCAGGTGGCGGTCTAGAATTCACGGCTCGCTTGTATCCTGATCAGCGGTGTCCGAGCATCCTCGTCACATCGTATTCCTGAGGTAATGTGGCATTGAGTTTCTTCCAGCTATCAAAACCACCCTCTAGGCGCCGATGCAGGCCATCGTCCCTCCAGACATTGGCTACATGCGACCAGAATGTGAAGTTGCTGGTGGCCAAATTGCAGCTTCAGAATTTTGTTCCCTGAATTTCGTCGATCAGGGAAGCAACGATTTGTGCAGATCATCGCGTCTATGGAAATGCCGTCAATCGCCGGTGCAGTAAAACATCGCGTTGTACGCGGTCGACGGTAAGTGGGTGATTGGAGGACTTGACTGAACGACCTAAGGCTAACTCAATGCGATGACAATGGTGCCTATAGTTCCGCAATGGGCGTCACCTGACTAACGGTCCGGTTCAATGAAATAGTGAGCATGAGGTAACACGCAACCGCTCATCCCTACGATCGTCGAATACCGACTGTCCGGATAGCGTCCTGGTCGGAATCGCTACACCTGAAGGATTCCTTCGTTCGCATCGAAGAGTGTTGTGAGATGAACGATTTATCGGAAGGTTACTCCCAACATCTATCTACAACACCGACTCTGTGCTCCAAAGAAATAGCCAGCATGCGACCAATTTCCACGTAGCTCGTCGCTTGATGACCGAGTTCGGCAAACAAGCTCTCTCAATGGCAGGGCTGCATTTCTTTGTTGAACCCCAAAAATCCCCGCGACGTTACCAAACATGCAACTCCGACTGTTTCACGCGAAAGCTCATTGTTCACCTCATAGCGATTACCTCACAACTGCCGCCGCTCCAACTTCACTTCAGCAATCCCACAAAATGGCGTCTCTACAATGAATCCCATACCATCCCCTATCCCCTCACAGCTCTTTGTCCACCCATCCCGCACTCGGCCGACAACCTCAAACAAAGAATCCCCCCATCTCTCCTCACTCCAATGAGCACATCACGCCACCCCATCCGGGCCCCTCAACCAACCCACGCCTCCGCCTTCCCAGCAAAGATTCAAAAATAAAAACGAGGAGAGGCCCGCAAAGAAGACGAAGCCCTCGCCCGCGCAAAAAAAAAAAAGAAAAGAAAATGTGCCGCCTCCTACACATCGAATGGCGCTGCACGCACTCGCAGACGATCCACGAATTCTGCTGCGCCGCCACCGCGCCCTCGCGCGCCCGCACGCCCTCCTCCGCCTCATCCTCCACGCCACAACCCTGCGACGCCTTCCTCGCAACCCACGGCCCCACGCCGCCGCGCAGCCCCACCGCGCACGAGTTCCGCAACTTCTGCTGCGGCTTCGCGTGCTGCGCGGCGGACAAGAGCCGTGCGGAAGCGGAGGTGAGGGCGCTGGAGAGGGAGGTGGGGGTGCGGGCTGGGGAGAAGGTGAGGGGGTGGGGGAGGGGCAAGAGGGAGGTGAGGGAGGGGAGGAGGAGGTGGGTGGCGGTCGGGAGGAGGCATGAGGAGAGGTGTGAGGCGGTGCATTTTGGGTTGGGGATGGTGGGGGAGGGGGCGGGGTCGATGAGGGTTGTGAGGTTGGATGGGGGGAAGGATGTTGTGGAGGGGGGAGGGGGTTTGGGGGAGGAGGAGAGGAATGTTGATGGACGTTCCAGCGAGGGAGACGGGAAGATGGCTGCAGGTGCAGGGTGAGAGGCGGGCTGACTTCTTCGGCCACGATGAGGAGACCGAGGGACTGTTACACAGCCAGCGGACGTGCTGGGCACGAAGTGAGGCTCTCACTCTTTTGGATGGAAGACTCGAGCTGTCTACACGTATCTACGGTTCTTGGAAGAATATATCGGCACTCGAGTCGAAGACCGTTGCTGCGCAGCCGTAGGTAAAAGCAACACCAGCCTCAGCCAGTGAGGTCAAGTCGAGCTTAATGGGCGCGGTAGAAGAGAGAGGAGGCGCCTTGTGATGGACATGAATCTGTGTTCGTAATGCATATCATAACATGGCTCAACCGTACACCCTCAATCCCTCGATTTCCACCACACTACAACTTCCCCCTCTCCTGAATCAAGCTGTACGCCTTCGGATTGCTCTCGAGCCAGTCCCTGTCGAGCTGGTCCACGCTCTGGATGCCCGCGACGTTGAAGAGGATGTCGAGGTCCGCCAGCAGGGATTTCATGACGTGCCGCACGCCGTGCTCGCCCATGATCGAGAGGCCCCAGACCCACAGGCGGCCGACGAAGACGAACTTGGCGCCCAGCGCGAGGGCTTTGACGATGTCGGCGGCGCCGCGCACGCCGCTGTCGTACATGATGTAGGTTTTGTCGCCGACGGCTGTGGTATGTATTAGCATCTCGAGAACGTTCTGGGGGTGAAGAGATGCAACTCAACATACCCTGCACGATGTTCTCCAGCGCATCCAGACTCGCAATCGCGCCGTCAACCTGCCTGCCGGCATGGTTCGAAACCACGATCCCGTCGACGCCCAGCTCGACCGCCTTCCTCGCATCCGCCACATGCTGAATGCCCTTGAGCGCAAACGGCTTGCCGCCCGAAATCTTGCTCCACGTCTCCATCAGCCACGGGATCTTCTCCCACGTGTGCGCGCGGCCGTGCCAGACATTGTCGATCCACTTGGCGCCGGCCTCGTTCGGCATCGTCACGGGATCGATGCCGTCCTCCGCGAGCCTCTTCTTGAACACCGGGTCGCTCAGGCCCAGGTCCGCGCCGAGCCCGTGGTAGAAGGCGTAGTTGCTGTTCGCGACGTCGTCGTGGCGCCAGCCGAGCTGCCACGTGTCCAGCGTCAAGATGCAGGCGGAGAAGCCGGAGGCGTGCGCGCGCGTCAGCAGCGAGACGGTCAGCTCGTCGTCGTGCGGCATGTAGAGCTGGAAGAAGCGCGGGCCCTGGCCGTTGGCGGCGCCGACGTCCTCGATCGGCTGGCTGCCGGCCGTCGACAGGCAGTAGGGCAGGTTGAGCTCCTTGGCGACTTTGGCGACGGGCAGCTCGCCGGCCGGGTTGTAGATCTTGTTGATGCCGATGGGCGCGAAGCCGACGGGCGCGGACACCTTGTGCCCGAAGATGGAGGCCTTGGTGTCGCGCTGGTTGGTGTCGCGCAGCATGCGCGGGATGATGCGGTGGCGGTGGAAGGCCTGGCGGTTGGCGAGGTGGGTGCTGGACGTGCCGGCGTTGGAGGAGGCGTAGTACCAGCCGCCTTCGGAGAGGCGTTCTTTTGCGCGTTCTTCGAGCTTGCCGGGGTCTGGAGTGGGGATGTTAGGGTGTGGTTGGTGGTGCTTTGAAGTGGTTGGAGCATATACCTGTGTTGAATGGAGGGACAACGCCATCGTTGCTGCACCAGAAGTTGTCGCGCTGGTACTCTGCCCATTCGGGCGTGTTTCTGATCTTTCTGTTGGGGTTGTTTGTGTCCATATTGTAGATATGATTGTATGAAAGGATGATACAGAGAAAAGATGCTCTTGTGGGCAGAAGCCAAGCTTCGTTATATATTGTGAGATAGCTAAGGGAAGCAAGAGAGTAGTTTACCTGAAGTCAAGATGGCTCCGCAGTACCCGACAATATCAGAAGAACCTCATCCGCAGCATCCGACATGTGCATTCGGAGCATGGAGTCGGGAGGCGTCATTACGACGCTCCGGATCTAAAAGGCAAAGACAGGGCGTATGACAGCCGTGCCCGCGGCCCTTGATGGAGGAGATCAACGGCAATTGTGAAGTCATAGCGATGTGAAGTCATCGTCTGCGCGTGAGATGGCGCTAGGGACGTTCAAGCCGAGAAAGTGCACCACCGAAGCGTGAAGATCAATGCTTGATTGAACATCCGATATTCGAAGAGATGATTGAAACTCTGGTATTAAATTTGTCACCGGCATGTTTCACAACGGCAATCGTGAGAGACATGGGGTGCAAGATCGGTAGAAGGTTTTTCCTGTTTGGAAGCTATCCTGTATCCTGCAATCTCCACAGCAGAGCATCATTTGGTAAAGCATCTCGATCAACGCAAAGAAAGCAACAGATCAAATCACAAAACAGACAACTCCATCCCATGCATGACAGGCGAAGTTGAAGCCTAATCCCAGGCTCCATAGCAGACCCGCTCAAGCATCCTCCCTTGACCAAACCCCAGATGCCCTCTCCCTTTAGCCAGCTCAAAAACCAACGCACACAACGCCAACCAGCCCATCAAGAACCACAGCAGTGTTCAAGTCCAGACTCCACACCAACTCCTCCAGCCAGACTACCCCTCGAGCAACCCTCACACCCCTCTTCAATCCAACCACCTCGGATCCCCCATGCCCAACAACTCCCTCTGCGCCAACAGCACCCTCTCCAGCTCCCTCCAGCGCCTCTCACACCTACACCCCTTCGCCTTCAGCCTCGCCAGCAAAAACATCACGCCCACAATCTTCCTCTCCATGCCCCTCCTCTTCCCCACACAGTCCGAGATCCCCCCACTCCGCCCCTCGAAAACCGCCCGCAGCCACGCGACCAGGTTCGCCCAGTCCGGCGCGCCGACGAAGTAGTGCGTCCTGCGCGGCGGGCGCAGGCCGTGCGCGGCGTGCAGCGCGCGCAGCCGTGTCTGCGCGCGCGCGCTCCAGTCGCGCACCTCGGTCGAGAAGGCGTTCTCGAGGTAGAAGATGGGCAGGGCTTCGGCGCGGAGCTGCGTGCTGGCGCGCAGGAGCGGCGGCTGGTGCGAGGCCCAGGTGGCGCTGTTGAGCTCGATGGGTTGCTTGGGCTCGTGCAGGGCGTGGCGGTAGATGCGGTTGCGGAGCTCGCCGGGGAGTTTGAAGAGGGGGGAGGAGGCGGTGGCGGCGGCGCGGTAGGGGCGCGGGGTTGGGGTGAGGGCGGGTTTGGGTTTGGGTTTGCTGGGGGATTGGGAGTGGCGGCAGGGAGAGGTGTCGGTGTTGTTGTGGGGGTGCGCTGGAGGGGTCGAGGGGTGCTTGGGCGAGGTTGCGGTGGTGACGTGCTTGTTGCTATGCTGGTGGCCGAGGGCGTTGAGGAGCTCGTTGGTGATGTCCGTCGTTGGCTCGCCCTTGCGTTCATTGGTTTCGGTGCTCGCGATCAAAGCGCCTTGCGAAGGTGGTGCATCATCCTGAAGCGACGTGGGCGTTGCATCGCCATCGTTCGCAATCATAGATAGGTCAAGCGGTGAGATGCTGCCGTTGTCCATGATGGGTGGTTGGTTGATAGTTGATTGTTGGTGTCGAGTTCTTGGATCTATGTTGGTGTTTAGTGGTGCAACTTGTGGCCGCGCATTGAGCTTTTTTGGCGACCGTGCGGCTTGCGTGCACAGCCCCGCGGTGAAAGGTGAAGTGAGGTTAAAGCCAGGTGCTTCACCTGCGACACTTGGCGCCCGCGCCCGCCCCTTGCGCTCCACGCAAGTCAAGGTCAGTGAATGTGATCGTCTTGGCGATGATAGTAGTACCTTTTCGTGTTCGTCAGGGTCTATATTCTAAAATAATTTACAGCGTAGTAAGCATTAGCGACTCGGGTACCAACATTAGACAAGGTCATCCCGCCCAACAGCAAACAAGATTGCCACCCATGCTAACAAACTTACGAGACATCCTCATTGAGCCTCGCACCCAGACCCTCCTTCAAATCCTGCGTGAAGTCGAGCTCCGCCGGCTTGCCCTTTTCCGCCATCAGGGCCCTCAATTTGCCGGAGTCCCGGAACCGGCGCAAGCCGCTGTAAGTCCATTCATCCCAAACGTGGTCGCCCGCATCGAAGCGGCGCAGAGTGTTCTCGACACCCCCGAAGTCTTGCTTGCTAGAGTAGCCTTGCAGAAGAGTATTCCACGTCACGGCGGTAGGCTCGATACCCTTATCGCGCATGTAGCTCAGAACCTGCTCGGCGAGTTTGAGCTGATCATGTCGCGTGAAGCCGTGGAGGAAAATAGACCATGAGTGGGCGTCGGGAGCGACGGCTTTCGGGGGCGATTCGGCTGAGAGATTCTGCATGTCTTTGATGACCTGCGCGGCGTTGATCAGAGTGCGCTTGTTTTGGATGAAAGCCATGAGGAAGGCGTTATAACAGTGCGTAGACATCGCCGTGGATGCGAAAGGCTGTGTGCGGGACTCTATGAGCGCGTGGTAGAGCTTGTACATATCTTGAGCGAGGGCAGTGGAGCCATGTCCATTGATAGCGAGCTGGATATACGCGTGCAGCATGATGCCAATGGCGAAGTTGTCGACGACCATCGGCTGCTTTGCGCGAGGCGTTGTTCTTACCGACTGCGATATTGGAAGTCCAAGACGCTCCAGAGGGTGGAGCTCAAAGATTTGGGCGTAAGCCTGGCAAATGGTTGCCCATGCATTCTCCTTGGAGTTCCGCGTGTGGTGCAGAGTCAGGCAGTGAAGAATCTCGGTCGCAATGACCGGGTTTTCAGACACATTGATTCCTTCAATAGCCCCAGTGATCGTTTGATTGAGGAGTTCAGCGTTGTCGATATCGAGCTTGCAACACTTGAGCAGGATTGCATACGTATACTTGTCAGCCACAATGTTGTTATCGACCATTGATTGGTAGACGCCAAGGGCTGTTTTGACGTCTCCGGCGTCGACAGCATTGAGTATCAAGATATTGCAAAGTTGGGTATTGAGGGTGACGCCTATTCTGACGAGGTTGTCGACAATCCGCAAGCAGACTCGAAGACCGCTCGGCTGTTGTATGGATCTTCGCAAAAGCGTAGCGCAGACGCTGAGAAAAGGGTAGGAACCTGTTGGTACGCCTGCACGATGTCCCTCCAAGAGGACGTCGAGAGCCTGATGGAAATGGTCGTTCTTTTTTGCGAGATATGACGCAAGATGCATCCAAGTGTTGTGGTGTACCTTGATGCCTCCAACTCGCATCGCACGATACAGATTGCTCATTTGCGTGGGGGTACTGTGGGGCATCACCCGACGAATGAAGCGGCCATCGAATGCGATCTGCTGCTCCTCGGCATTCTCGGCGTTCGCGCAGAATATCTTGTGGAGTTTTGCGACGTGAAGAACTGTGTCTTCATTTGCCAATTGAGCGTAATGAGCGGCCAAAACTTGTAAGCAATCCAATACCCAAGGCAGAGGCGAAGAGGAGGAAGTTGCTAGTAGGAATTCAACCAAGCCATCCTTATCGTAATGGAGCAACCAGAGGGCAATGTGAGCCCACAAGATTTTATGGTCCACCTTGTAGCTTTCTGCCAGCCCTTTGATATCCGGGTCCTGCTCTTCTGCAATCCGCACGGTGACAATGTCCACCCATTTCGCCGCTTGAGGCGCGAGAAGAGGCGGGTCTTTCAGCGTGGTCGAGCCGCTCTGGAGTTTGTCGAAGACGTTTTGTGCTTTCGCGTAGTTGTAATTCCACACCCTGCTCAGGGCAGGTATAGAAGACTGACCCATGGTGGCTATTGAAACGAATCTTGGGCGACCATACAGAGACGGCATTCGGGGCTGCTTCCTCAGCGCATTCTCTAGCCGCTCCAATTGCGACACCCGTAGTTTGCGCGGTGAGCGTTGCCTGGCTGACTTTAGGGGCATGCCCGCAGCACCGCTCAACTTGGATGACAGCTTTTGATGCGTTGATGACTTGGGCCTCTTGTTATCGAGATGCGCATCGTAGCTTTCGAAAGCTTGCTGAAGACTCTCCTTCCTCGCAGATCGTACATCTCGAGTGGGCTGCTTCTCGTAGCCCTCCAGAATAATATCCAGCGATTCCGCCTTGTCCTCTTCCAGCTTCGGCTCTGGCTTCCAAACCAATTGCGCCGAACCATCCGTTTCTTCAGGAGAGACCGAAGACAACGCATCAATTTTCCGCGAGTGCTCATTCACTCGCTTCTCCTGGGCGACGACGCTGAAGCGCCTCAAAGGCAGTGTGCGCCGCCATGGTGTCAGCGGCGGCGAGGATCGATTGAGCGCAGCAAGGCAATGAGGCACACAGCGTGCTCTAGCTGGAAGCGCGCGCGGAAGCAGACATCGGTGCATAGGCGTACATCGACGGCAGCGTGAGCTTCGGCTGTTTTGAGAGAATTGAAAGAAAGTGGTTGAAGTGACGGTGCCTGTTAAGGATCGCGGGATTGCTTTGGGGGGGAGTCCGCAAAAAGGTTTAGAGTTTCGGAAGCGCCCGTGGGTCGGCCTCCGGTGCTAGGCTCGCCGTCCGCTTGTCAACTGTGATGAATCGCGACTTTCGAGGCTCAAGTCAAGCTTCGAGACTACAGTCAGCTCGACTTTGACACATCGCTCGAAATTGACTACTCTACAACTTCACACAACGAGCAGGCATGTCTTCCGTCGCCGCCCTCAGCGCAGCGGCGCAAGACCGCAAGTCGCGCCTCGCGCAGCTCAAATCGCTGAAGCGCAAGCAAGCCGAGCCGAGCGAAGAGCCTACAGACGACGACGGACAGCCGATTCCGAAGTCACCGCGCAAAGAAGCCACGCCTGACGACACATCACGGTACCTCTCCGGGCGCAACTACGATTCTGAGACGAAGGGACCTCGACTTGGGTTCGAGAACGCGCCGGACGAGGGACGAGAAACGCTCGAGCAGAAGGCCGCGCAACTTGCTGCTGAGAGCAAGAGGCAGGCTGAGGAGGAAGAGCAGAAGGACGCGCCGCTTGATTTGTTCAAGCTGCAGCCGAAGAAGCCGAACTGGGATCTGAAGAGAGATTTGGATCGCAAGATGGAGGCGCTGAATGTGAGGACGGACAACGCGATTGCGCGGCTGGTGAGGGAGAGGATCGCGAAGCAGAAAGAAGCCGCGAAAGCCAGAGCCGGCGGTGCAGTCCCAGCTGGGGGCGACAGTGACGCGGCAGGCATTGAGGGAGCCACGCTGGTCGAGGCTACGAATGTGAGGGAGCGTGAGGACGAGGAGGATGCTCGCAGGGAGCGCGAAGAAGACGCAGCGTTATTGGATGGTAGCTGAGAAACGCGAGGCCAGCAACAACACGTAAGGCATTATGATGAGCGCGAGCGGCGCCCACATGGCAAAGCTCCAACAGCGTTGGATTGCGCCTTTACCGCTTTCTCGAAGCCCTGCATAAGCGCGAAGCGCCTTTGATTGTCAGCATGAAGATTGGGGCCATGGCTTCTGCTCTCAATCGGCGATTAGAGCTGGACGGCCGCGGTTCCTGTGATGGTGCATTCCTATTACAGGTGCTGCACGTGCTTGACGAGTGAGATATTGACAGGCTGAAGGTCTGTGCGGGCAGACTGCACGGCTATCACGCAACATGGGGGAGTGCAGTGGTGTGGTGTGAGCAGGCAGCAGATACAAGCTACAAGGCAATCCGACACGACCGGCTGTCATGCCGTGATGGAGAGAGTACACGATACCTGTATTTAGACGATTCCGGACAAGGCTAGCGCTCCAGAGTGACATGTCCTCATGAAGTACCACTTACGAGAAGCGGGAGCCTCATCAAATAAGCACAATTCCTTCCGCATGCTGAGTTCAGTCGTCCCAGTGGCAACGGTGTCTTCATCCTGTCTCGTGCGCAAAGTGGGATGTCCCGGTTGCGAAGTGTGCTCGTGCATGGTCGACTGCAAGTGGTGCAGATGGCTTGTACTGCCGCGGATGAGGCTTGCCGATGGTGAGGCACACGGAGCTGCAGCAGGCATGCTGCCAATAGGTTGCTCGATGCCGGGGCGTCCTTCCGCGTGAAGCGAATGAGCGCACACAGCCTCTCCCGCGTCGCAATATACGGCTGTGCTCGACGAACGCCATTGCGGCGCAGGGAGAGACATAGACGGTCACGGGCAGACAGGCGTAATTGATTACGACAGTCGCGATAGAGACGGTGCGCCTCCCAGTCAAACTTTTCTGCCTCCCACAGTGAAGGCGTCACACGAGCAGGCGAACCAGCTCGCTTAGTTGCATCCGCATGTCCAACATCCCGTCCCCACCTGCTCCTCCCCCGAGGTACCCCTCACGCTACCCCGTCCTGAGTGGTCGAGCGGCGCAGGCCGAGTAAAGGCACGCCTCTGCAGGACTGTAGATCAATGTCTCGTCACTGGCCAGCCATCTCCTCGGGATACACCTTAGGTGCTGCGAGGGAGGGGCTGCAATTTGCGCGCAAGTGATCATCGAGCGTTTCTCCCAGCAGCGACAACGCTACTAGCCGAGAGCGTCGCGCGGCGGAGATGGAGCCGCGAGAGTTGCAGGCAGCGCAGCGCGATGGGCTCCGTCTCGACGCCCACGCTCCCACCACCACGAGCAGATAAATGTAAGCGTCAGCGCGAGCCCGCGAGCCGCCTCGCCTGTCATATGCTGCCCCCTCCCTCAGCGCAGCCAGGGACGCGCAGGGTTCCGGCACGGAAGCAAGCGAAAGCAAAAAAGGCGCGATAGGCGCCGCTGCTGAGCCCCAGAGCCCCCAGCGCTGCGGGCGTGCTGGCGTGCAGATGCGCTGGGTGTGCGTGCGAGGTCGCCGACGTCGTCGAGATGCTCGGTTCGCAGGTCGCGCTGCATGCAGTGGAGGGTGTGTCAGTGGAGGGTGTGTCAGTGGAGGGTGTGTCAGTGGAGGGTGTGTCAGTGGAGGATGTGTCAGTGGAGGGTGTGTCGCAGCGCAGGCGACAAGGCGGTTGTGTGGCGAGGGCGAGCCGATCGGCGCTACGGCCACTCGTTCACTGCTGCTCGTGGACGCGGAGCCAGTCAGGCGAGGGCGAGGCAGGCCAGGGCTTAAGACATGCAGGGAGCTTGGCGCTGCCTTTGAGCGTCCCAACGCTCGCCAGGCGGCGGCCGGCCGGCGTCGAGTCGGGCGTGCGCAGGAGCAGCAAGACCACTGCCCACTGCTGCTCTTACGGCAGTAGTAACTGTTCACAGTCGCCACCCATCCCCGGCGGCTCTCACGTGCAGACGACGGGCGCGGCGGGCAGCATCGCCGGCGCGTGTGTCTGTGAAGTGCTGCGGTGGGCCACTCTGCCTCTGGCTCTGGCTCTGATATCCGTTGACTCGCGGCCCCAGCGCGCGCGGCGTCTGCGCGCCTAGCCGCTCTCAATCCTCCACTGCTGCCCCACACTCGAGTCCTCGACCTGCTTTTAGCTCGCCCATCACCTCGACGTCAGTAGTCGCCCGCCCTCGCCCTCGACGCCTGCGGCCTGCGTCCTTCTGGCTGTCCCTGCCACTGCCCTGCCTGTCTGCGCTGCCTTCCGCCTCGCCCCATCGCCGCGCTAGGCCTCACGCGCAGACGCACCCCGTCGCCCCACGCCGCGCCAGACTCTACTTCTTTGCTCTCCAGGCCCGGCGCCGAGCGACCCGCCCCGTCCTGCCCACCTACCATGATACGGCCACCCTAAACGACTCCAACCCAACAGCCATCGCTCAATGTCCAACCGAACCCAGTGCGGCTAACACCCACTCGAGGCCATTCTCCGTCGTTCTCGCGGCCCGAAGGACGCCCTCTCGCTGGTCTGGAACGGACGTTGGACGAACCCCACGTGCAGGAAGCGATGTCAACAGATCCTGCGGCCGGCGAGCAGGACAGGCAAAATGGAGGCCTGGCGCCGGACAACACCACAAAACAAGACACAGACAGCACACCACGCTCCGAGGTGCCGCTCTCCGTCAGAGTGGCTCCCTCGGGGTCGCGTGAGTCGACTCCGATGACCGACTACTTTGCACACAACCCGGCGGATGTGGAGACACGCCATCGGCAGGGACCTGGATCCGCCTCTGGATCCGTCTCCTCGCCTCGCATATCCGCTTTCTCAAGCCATGCGCGCTCTCCTGGCAAGCCCCCAGTGCCCACGGTTGCGGTGGCATCGCCTGCGTCCGAAAGGCCTGCACCACAGAGAGACCCGTCTAGTTTGACCTCGAAAAGCATGGAAAGTACGGACAGCACGGTCACACTCAAGCCCGCTCCTGCATCTGTGGTAGCGGCACGACCACGCCCAGCCTATCCCAATCAATCCTTTGCGGCTTTGCAGGGCTTTCAATATCCGCACCGAGGTCACCCACCCACACTACGACAGCGGAGCTCGCACCCTTCCCAGATCCTCACCTTCTCATCTGCAATTGCATCTTTGCACCAGTCTGGCTCGCGCACCGTGGGTAATTCCCCGGCAGCAACACCTGGCCACGGACTTTTCACCCCGGCCGTCGATCCACCTTCTCACGAGGACTGGGAATCACCTGCCACCCCTGGAACTTACGCCAGTCCTTTCTTGCATTTCACGCATCGGCAAGCGCCCAAAGAGACTCACGTCGCCGACGTCGACGTCGATCCCGTATCTGGACGCAAGCTCATTAATCACTACGAGATCGTGGATGAACTGGGACGCGGTACCCACGGAAAGGTCAAACTTGGAAGGGATTTGCAGACCCAGGACTCTCATGTCGCGATCAAGATTGTGGAGAGATATTCCAAGAGAAGACGACTCGGTAAACTTGGGAATGCCGAGGACAAGGTGAAGAAGGAAGTCGCCATCTTGAAGAAAGCAAGGCATCCCAATGTCGTTGCTCTTCTGGAAGTCATCGACGACCCCTCACGCAAAAAGGTGTACATTGTTCTGGAATGGGTAGAGAGAGGCGAGATTGCGTGGCGCGTCAAGGCACCGAAAGAGGTTGCGATTGTTGAGGCAAGACGCTACGAAAGAGAAAAGAGAGAGATTCCGAACCCACAACTCAATGCAGAAGACGACGCTGTGCTTGCCGAAGCCCAGAAGCGTCTTCGGCGGCAAAAGCGTGCATTGATTCGGACTGCTCGTAGAATGAGACAGGAGGCGTCACAAAACGTGCATGCGTGGAGTCACGAAATGGGTGATGATGGAAGCGACGACTCCGACGATGATCGTCTGTCAAGAGTCTCGACTGCAACTGCAGACTCTTTGCCATCCGAGGTCAACATCGCAAAACTCATGGCTGCTGCCGGCCGACGGATCTCTCGAACGGCGTCGCCTCTACCTGTCACTTCACCCATGCCGACGATCCCCCAAGCACAGGAGACCGGCTCTTTCTTGACGCTCACAGAAGAGCGCCCATATCAAGAACCTGACATGATGCTCTCGAGCTCACCGCAGGAGGTGCACGACACAATCTCACACAAAAGCCTTGACGGAACCATGTACGGCGCATATGATTTCAGCTCTGGAGAGACTTCAAGAGTTCCTAGCGTTGCCAACAGCGTGCATGGTTCGGCGAACCCCAGTCGATCCAACACCGGTGACCTGGCGCAAGTCGCGAACGAAGTGCTCGAAAGCGACTTGAACCCGGAACTGGAGTATGTGCCTTGCATGACGATGCAGAACGTCCGTGTGGCCTTCCGGGATACCTTGCTTGGCTTGCAGTATTTGCATTATCAGGGCATCGTGCATAGAGACATCAAGCCCCCCAACCTTCTCCAGACCATCGATCATCGGGTTAAGATCTCAGACTTCGGCGTGTCATATCTAGGAAGACCTTTGCATGACGAGGAAGCACCGGAAGAATTGAGCGAGAACGAAGCTCGCGACCTTGACGACGAGGCGAAGGAACTTGCGAAAACCGTCGGCACGCCAGCGTTTTTCGCGCCCGAGTTGTGCATCACAGAATTCATGGACGACCCGCCACCAGTGACGAAGGCAATTGACGTCTGGGCTCTCGGCATCACCCTCTTCTGCATGCTCTACGCGCGGACTCCGTTCGTCGACAACGAGTTTGTGGTCATGCGGCAGATCGCCGACGAAGATATCTACATTCCCAGGAAGAGACTACTGCCTATCAACACGAAGCCGCAGTCACGACCCAGCTCACATAGCCGCGTCTTTCCGCCTGCTGGACTCGGGAAAAGACACGAGCTCGACCTCATCTACGAAGAGATTGACGACGACTTGCACGACTTGCTCAAGCGCCTGTTGACCAAAGATCCGCGTAAGCGCATCACACTGGAGGAAGTCAGGCATCACCCTTGGGTATTGGCAGATCTGCCCAACAAGTATAGTTGGCTGGAAGAGACCGACCCTAACCGCCAGAGTCAAGGCAAGAAGATCGAGGTCTCGAACGAAGACGTCAACACTGCCGTTGTTCCGCTCCAGTGGGTGGAGCGTGTGCGCTCGGGCATCAAGCGAGTGGGTGAGCGACTCGGGTTTGGTAATGTTCTGCAGGGAAGGTCTAGGAGTGGCTCCAACGCAGGCGTACCAGGTTCTCAATCTGGCCCTCCGTCGGCGAGCTCGTCTAGCAGTACGATCAGTCAAGATGCGAGGCGCTCGAGTCTCCGTGGCGACGAGAGCATCTTTTCGGCGCTGAAAGCCTCTAGAGAAGGCGATCATCCGCTGTCGAGAAGTGTTACCGCCAGCCCAGAGACCGAGAAGCATGGCAATGGATTTTTCGATCCTGACCCACCGCGACCTGAGTCGGTGGCCTCGGTGCTTTCCAGCAAGCATTCGATGTCATCGCCCTCGAGACCAAGCCCACCAGAGCGATCACGGACAATCACCTCAACCTCTGGCTCTGTGCGCACTGTGAAGCAGGCGGACATGAAGAGGACCAAGTCACGTGAGTCGTTGCCTCCTTCGCCAGGCCTCCCTGGGACGCCCATGGCCCTTGAATCTCCCGGCGGATCAAATCTCGGCGGACTGCTCGGTGGCGCTGGTCGACGCATCCTTAAGACGGTACGCGAAAGATCTGCAGCGCGCTCTCAACAATCTGACCATCGCGGCCGTTCTGCCAACCGCGAGGGCTCAACAGAGTCATTAGATCCACACGCTGGGCCAAGCCTTGCAGTGAGCCAGACATCCGCCGCGGGGCATGTTGACTTGCCGGAAGCCCTGAGGGACATCAAACCTACCGCGAGCGCGAACAACAGTCCGCGAGCAAGCCCCGCTGCATCTCGAGCGGAGTCTGTCGTGTCAGGATCGTCAACACGTCTGAAGCCAAGCGCGGGCACGCTCTCGCGCAAGTCCTCAAATAGCTCGATCAAGTCATTCAGGTCGAACGCCAGATCATCAGTCGCTTCACACAACGCGAACGATGAGACACCTGTCAGACAGGCGCCGCGCGTCATTCCAACCGAGTCTGAAGACTGGCAGCGCGCAGATGACGAGCGCATCCGCAAACTGCAAAGGGAAGGCGAAGAGGCCGAGGCGGAGAGACAAAACAACTCTTCACGACCGGAGAGCCTGTTGCGCGACCGCAGATGCCCGTCCAGTCCAGACGATCACAACCGAGCGCACGCCGAATGGCAGCGCGCCGTCGCCGCCGCCGACGGATCGCACGTAGCCTCGCACGAGACCAGCCCAACCGGCCACGCCGGCCACCTCCCGCCCTCCCTCGTCTCCAGCTCCTCAGACTTCGGCTCCGCCGTCTCTATGTCCGTCTCCAACCCCTCCATCCCCTCCGTCATCTCCGAGGCCTCCTCCATCGACCCCGCCGAAGGCCAACCGATCGAAGAGCTCGACGCCAAACACTCCGACTCGACGCTCAACGGCGCCGACGCCACGACCAAGCCCTCCTTCCGCGCCGAGCTCATCGAAGACGAGGAAGGCTACTCGCCTGACCAAGAAGAGACGATCCTCGACAGCGAGATCGAAGACGAGTCCGACTACGAGAGCAGCTCGGACAGCGACGGCGGCCTCGTCATGCGCCGCCGGCGCTCCGGCGGAGGCAAGAACTTGCCTTCGACGTCCCCGCGCCACAGCAGCCTTGCCGCGGCGCTCGAGGCCGTGCACTCGAAGCAGAGGAGAGGTACGGGCCTCTCGCGGGGCTCGAAGCGTAGCTCGCGCAGCGGGAGCAACAACACCATGAAGAAGGTGCGCACGCGCGATAGTGAGGACGAGAGGGCGCGGGAGGATATCCAGGAGGAGTGAGGGTTGGAGATTCCTTTCTTGTTGAAAAATTGAAGTTCGAGGAGGGGGCAATTTGCTTACTTTGCATGGGAAGGAGAAGAAGAAGAGAAAAGAGAGCACACAAAAGGAACAGGTTAGAATGGTGGCGCGGAGGATCTCCTGTCTTGTTTACCGCATGTATGTCGGGACTCGCCGCTCAGGGGTGGATGGGACTTTTGTATCAGTTTGCGAATTGAACGGACGCATTGTGGGAAAGGATAAGATGGCTGGCTGGAGAAGGGGAGGGGGGTAGCGCTTGTCCACTTCTCTTCTCTTCTTGTCAGACGCACGGGAGGAACTTATTAGCCAGCTAGCTTTTCTCTGCTTTGCCTTACTTTACTTTACTTTATTGCTTGCTCGATCCCGTTATGAGAAGGTGTATAGACGAGATGAGATCAGACTCCGACAAGACAGACAATAAACAAGCAAGCCAAGCGGAAAGCGCAACTCGCGAGGCTGGTTTGGTTTGTTTGGCTGGTAGATTTATTCGGTCTTATGAGATGAGCACGGCGCGAACGGACCGACTGTGGGCTTCTCGCGCTGCGTTTTTGAATTTCTGCTTTGGATTTCTGTCTCTGTGCTCTTATTAATTGGATATGCAGGAGACTTTGAAACCTTGACCATTCGTAGTGGTGAGTGTTGGGAGACCTCAGAGAGGCGTGAGGGTGCAAGGGTGAAGTGTCCAAGGCAGCACGGACCCTGGCTGACTTCCAACGTCGGGTCTCGGACCACAGTCCTGACCCCAATGTCGCCCCCAAAGATTATGCTGCAAGGCGGATAACAGATGAGCCTTCAGCTTCTTGTTAATTCGTGAATGTAAAACGGCTTCTTTGATCATTGTGAATGCCAGCGCGTCAATCTGCCGGCCGCCAGGAGGCGCGGACGACGTCCCTTGAGGGTCCTAGTTGGACGCTCGTCTTTGGTGTCCTACTTGCGCTTCGCATCACCAATGCCTTGAGCATCAAGACTTTTTTCCAGCCAGACGAATACTTTCAATCATTGGAGCCAGCATGGCGCATCGCCTTTGGTCCCGACAGTGGCGCTTGGATCACTTGGGTAAGTCACTTGTTTTTGATCACGCTGACTTCACTCCTGACGTTGATCTAGGAATGGCGAGAGGGTCTTCGCACAGCAATACATCCTTGGATCTTCGCCATGGTCTACAAAATTACAGATGCCATGTCAACACTGGAAGGCGCTACTCGTAGCGCAAGAGCATACGACTTGGTCATTGCACCAAAGATTGCTCACGCCGTCTTCGCTGCCATGATGGACCTCTTTACTTGGAAGTTGGGACAGCGAGTATATGGATCGGGCAGTTCTGCAGCACTTGCAGCGGTTAGTGCATATCTAATGATAAAGTGGACTAGGCTGATGTCTGACTTTCTCAGCTTGCGTTGACTGTCTTCAGCCCGTGGCAGTGGTACACATCTACACGAACGTTCGCCAACTCGTTTGAAACCACACTGACTATTGTCGCGCTCTATGCTTGGCCGTGGGAATGGTTTCTCGGTGCTCCTGCTGACAGCGGGGCACCGATCAATGTTCTGGACGATGGGCCGTCTCTTGAGTATTTCGCCCCTTGTGTTGATGTCGGAAGGACCATTATTGATCGAGAACCAGACTTAAAGATTTCCTGGAAGGCAAGCAAGACGATGCACCATCACAAGCTTCTGATTCGACCAAGAGTGACTCCACGACTGGCGATGCTCCGCCAACTCCGTCTACCGACTTTCCGCGCTCGAGGCTGTACGTTGCTCTGGCTGCTGCAGCATTGGCATGCATTTTGAGACCAACCAACATCATCATTTGGGTTACGATTGCCGTCATCACGATCGTCAAACACAGCAATACAACTAGGTCGGTTCTGTTGGTGCAGAGTGCGGCTGTAGTAGGGTACGTCTCTCCATAGTTTCTTCTTGTTCGATGGAGCTGACTCCATCGCAGTACCATTGTTCTCGTAAGCTCCCTCCTCGTTGACCAAAGCTTCTACGGAACATGGACCATTCCACCTCTCCGGTTTCTCTATCTGAATGTCATGCAAGACCTGGCTGTCTTCTATGGGCGAAACAGAGTGGACTACTATTTTACCGAAGGTCTCCCGTTGCTGTTGACCACAGCGCTTCCATTTGCTTGCATGGGCCTCTGGACAGCTCTCAAATCTGGTCTGGACCGCCCGCAATTCGCAGGCTTCGTGGAACGTCAGACATCACGCATTCTCGCTATCGTCGTTGTCACGACTGTCCTCGCATTCAGCATGATCGCACACAAAGAGATGCGCTTCATTTATCCGCTGCTGCCCATCCTCCACATTCTAGCTGCAAAGCCGCTCGCGAGCTTCTTCAGGCCGTTTCCGATGCCAAAGTCTTACGCGCGCCTTGGCCTTCTGCTTCTCGGACTTACCGTGAATGTATACATTGCTGCATACGTCAGCACTGTCCACCAGCGTGGCGTTATCGATGTTATGCATTATCTTCGACAAGAAGCTGAAATGAAAAACGGTGGAGTCCGCAACATAACCGTCGGCTTCTTGATGCCATGCCACAGCACGCCCTGGCGAAGCCACTTCGTCCACCCTGAGATCGACGCCTGGGCTCTGACCTGCGAGCCGCCCGTCAACATCCCGCGCGAAGACAGGGCGGAATACCTCGATGAGGCGGACGTCTTCTACATGCACCCTGGAGGATGGATCGACAGGTACATGGCAGACCGCAGGAACATCCTCCGGCAATCGAGTGTCGCAAGCGAAGAGAAAGGCCGCCGAGCATGGCCCGAGTACCTGGTGTTCTTCGAGCAGCTCGAGCCCGTGATGAACGCCGTGCTGGAAGACACGAAGTACACCGAGTGCTGGCGCGGTTTCAACACACACTGGCACGACGACAACCGGCGCAGGGGGGACGTGATCGTGCAGTGTCTGCGAGAATAACGCCATAGCATATCGGCGCAGACTGCGCGCTAGAGTCAATAATCAACCTCACCGTTCTCGCCTACTTCTTCCGAGAGCCGCGCCCTACATCACCACACCTCACTAGCCCAGGCACCAGCAGCTCAAGCCACGCTCCCAAACCCTACACAGCCTCACCGGGCGCCCGTATGATGAAACGCCACGCACGCAGCAGCATCGAAGCCGGCAAGTCGGCTTCTCGAAGGCAGCGGAGGTGGAGCGCGAACGGCCCTGTAAGGCCATAGGGCGACGAGGGAGGTGGTTGATTTCGCGCGCTGGCGTGCCGCGTGCGTGGCTGTGTTCGAGCTTCGCTGCCCGTTGTGCGGCGGTGGGTTGTGTGGATTGACTTCTGGCGTGCGCTAGCGGAGCGTGGCCGGAGGGGGGCTGTGCAACTTTGCAAGGTAGGTAGGTACCAACGCGTGATGCGTTTCATGATGGGACTTTTTCCGTGGGAGGGGCGGCACGGGAGGGTGGTTTGGTGCCTTTGGGTGTATGTGCGGTGACGTTTGTTGTTTTTGTTGGAATGCACGTCAGGAGTGTTGTTGTTTGGGTGTTGGTTTGTGAGGTCTGATGAGGTGCGGTGGGAGGAGAGAGGGGCTAGGGGAGAGAGCCGAGATTTGCCCTATGTGGAGCTGTTGATGCGAGATAATCGCCGTTGTTTGGCGGTAAGCGCATTCCGCTGGATAGAGTAAGTGGTCAACAGTAGGCTGGCGCAGATAGGCAACTCTGTTTCTGTGCCATGTGATTCTTTGAGTTGAGAGCTCGGCGATCTCTGATCGGAGGCGGGATGACCTGCAGCGAGCTGAACGCCTGGAGGTGCTCAGGCAGCAAGGCGCCGACCGGTGTGGGGTCGAAGTGGAGTCGGGCCAGTGCATGTCGGGCTGCCGACGGGATGATTCACGCAGCGAACGAAGCCCGAACTGCTGTATCAACCGCCCACGCCTGTCTCGCTATCGCGCATCAACTCCATGCGCGCCAGACCAGCCGCGTCCACTGGCCGATTAAGCGTCCCTCACCAGCCCCCGCTGCGTCGCCGTGTCGTTGCGCAACCCGGCGCCAGAGGGCTGAGCATCGATCGTGCAGCGGCGGCAGCAGCCGTCGACGCCTGTAGAGACGGCTCACCTCGCTGCGCCTCCTTCACTTCCTCCCGCCAGCGTATGAGCGTGCGCGCGACGTCACGTTACCCGGCGGCCCTGCTTAGACGCAATCCTTCGTGCGCGACACACAGACTCGACACTCACAGTACACAGACACTGCTCGGCTCGCAGCATTGCACGACGTGCGCTGTGCTGTGCTGTGCTGCGCCCGCTTCCACCCATACTTCCACTCCAGCTTAGCGCCGCCCACTGGCCGAACCTTTTGCCTGCCCTGCCCGTCCCCGGTGTCCGATCCTCTCGCGCGCTGCGCTCGCGTGTTCCCAAGGCTCCCAGGATAGCATCAGCCTCGCACCCTCGCCCGACCGCCCGCCTGCACCGCAACTCCCCACCACCATGGATCCGAACTCGCGCGGCCGCTCGCCCTCGGCCAGCAATGCCTCCCATTTAAGGCACACGCCCTCCGCCTCACCGCACCCGCCCTACAACCAATCCTTCGTTGATACCAGTCTACTTTCTGCCGACCATTCCTTCCAGAACCTACACAACTCTACTTCCGCCGGCCTCACACCAGGCCTCCAACAACCTCAGCCTGACTACTCGTTGGGGCAGTACAACACCTTCAAAGAGCAGCATCAACCACAGCAGGTGCCCATCGTGCCTTCTCAAAACAACGACGTGTCGAATCACACCTTCCTGCAGTCCTCGCAGGTCGGCGACAACATCTACGGGTTCAACCAGGCCGCTCAGGGCAATAACCACCTCTCGCCCGGCGCCATTGACCACAACATCTCTCCCGGCGCGAATAGCGCAAACTCCAACAGCTTCCCTACCTTTGACTTCAATCAGCTGGACCAGAGCAACTCACTGGACCCTTCGCTGCTCGACCCAAGTGGAATCGACTTGCTTCAGCCGCAACCAGCTCAGCTGGACAACAATCTAGACCCCATGGCGGCCGCTGCTATGCAATCGCATACTCCCACACCTCCTCACCTCTTTCCTGAAGCCACGCATAGGAGCTCCGCAAGTCCAAGTCCACACGCATCGCCAAATCCCCAGAAAGGACACTTCCAAAGCATGAACAGGCCGCGCAATACTTCTGAGTCGCTCGACCCGTCGAGCGCAGCATATCCGCAGGGAAATGGCAACGAGTGGCTGAATATGAGCAGCTACAGAGCACACCAGAGGTCACCTTCGGATCAGCTGTCCGACATCTCGTCGGCGCATAACTCTCCGTACATGCAGACGTTGGACAACCTCGACATCAACGCGCATTCTTCGCCCATGCTCAACCCTTCTGCGGATCCTAGTTTCAATGATAGTCTCGGGCTCGGTCACTTCAGCCTGAACGACGGTCAACACCCAGGTCAAAGCTACTACAGTCCTGGTCACAGCCCGCACATATCACCGCGACTCATGCCTCAGCAAAGCGAGCTTCCCGCTTTTACTGCTGAGAACAATTACGGCATGGCACCAGCCATGAGTGGGCAATTTATGCAGCCACATGACTCAGGCGACATGTTCCCTTCGCTCGGCCAGGAGCCATTTCCCTCGTACAGCAATCAGCCCACGAGCCCCAGTGACCTGGGTGCGGCAGATCAGATGAGCCCGCCAGAAATCAGCATTGACTACGCGCCACCTGCGAAGAACAATAATGTCTTCCCTCGCCCTCCTAGCAACAACGACGATACGCTTAGCCCGCCACTAAGAAGTAAGTTCATTCATCACGTAAGCCAGTCAACTGTTTTGCTGACTCTCTTCTTCTAGATCCCAGCCGGAATCGCATGCGCGCGAAATCGGACTCTCACGCAGGTTCACGACCCATGACGCCTTCACTTTCTCGCGGACGATCGCCTTCACTGCAGCCGCCTACTTCTCAAGGCTCCCTTGCTCCCTTCGACAACAACTCGGTCTCTTCACGATCTTCGTCCCCCGCAAGAGGCCGCAACGGATCTCTTTCATCACGCAACCGCAGCTCTAGTAATGCATCCGACCAGCGCGACTACATCCTTGATCTCGCCAACCCGGAGCGGACGCCTTCGAACGGCGCAGACAGCCGTCGCCAACAGAAACACCCGGCCACGTTCCAGTGCAATCTCTGCCCGAAACGCTTCACCAGAGCCTACAACCTTCGTTCTCACCTGCGCACCCACACGGACGAGAGGCCTTTCGTTTGCACAGTCTGCGGCAAAGCTTTCGCTCGCCAGCACGACCGTAAGCGCCACGAAGGTCTCCACTCCGGCGAGAAGAAGTTCGTCTGCCGCGGCACTCTACAGAGTAGCTCACAATGGGGCTGCGGCCGTCGCTTCGCCCGCGCAGACGCGCTCGGCAGACACTTCCGCTCAGAAGCCGGCCGCGTCTGCATTAAGCCCCTGCTAGACGAAGAAGCCGCCGAGCGGCGCAAAGCCTGGATGGAAGAGCAGCAGCAGGCGCAAGTGGCCGCCGGCCTCGTCGCGCCGCAGCCCATGATGGCGCAGCCGCACGTCGACATGAATCTGAACAACTTCCTGCCCGCCGCGCTGCTGCAGCAGTACCCGGCGCTCGCGGGCCTCGACTGGGGCGCCATCCCGCAGGGCCCGCCGCCGGACGAGGAAGTCTACAGCGGCCGCAGCTCCTTCGACGCTTCCAGCGGCGGCGAGCTGCACGAAGACCTCAGCGAGAACGAGATGGGCGCTTACTCCGCCGACCAAAGCATGGGCGGCATGGGCGGGCACCAGAATTTCGGCATGCAGCAGCAATCGACGCAGGGGTTCGGCGGGACCCAGGCGGGAGACTACTTGAACGGCTTCGAGGGCCGATGACGAACGCGACGCGAACCACGTGCTTCTTTTTCTCTAACGATTTCAGGCGGCGGCAGCGCGGTCGGTGGACTGCTTGCGTTGCTGTCCATGACTTGTGAACGCTATCTATCTGCTTCGATACCACTGCTTGGCTTTGCGCTTGCACGCACACAGGGATAGAGGATTGTCTGTGGCTTTCCATTGTTGATCTCGATTGGTTGGGACGGTGCGTCTGATGAATCGGTTTTTCTGATTTCTTTTCTACGCTTTTTTTGAGATACCACTTTCGCTGAGCTGCGCTGGAAGGGGGAGCGGCGAGCGGCGCTTTATTGCCTTGTTGTTTGTGCCTTTTTGGGTTTGGCTTTTGCTTGTTGAGCGAGACAGGATATCATATGATCACTACCGAATTGAAGCAATCTGATCAATTGCCGATTCCATCCGATACCGTGCATTTTTCAAGCCGGCGGAAATCGCTCCCAGCGGTTGGAGGTGCTTCTCTGCAGCTCGAGGACTTGGGTGGGCCGGCTGTTTGAGCGCGTCAGGTAGAGGAGCTTCACTGCTGCAGGGCGCCTTCCTTGGTGTGCCGGCTGTTCGAGCAGGTCACAAGGGGCCCTTTTCGTTGGTCGAAATGGTCACGCTAGGCTTGCAGCAAAGCTGAGGTTCAAGGCTGTGAAACCGGAGCCCGAAGCAACTGGTATGCTGGCACTGTCGCTTAGACGCAACGTACGAGGCTGCTTACGGATGCGGGCGATGCATGAGAGGGCGACGAGAGCGAGAGCTTGGGAAGTGTGGTGGGCGTCTCAGCCTGATTTCTTCGTTCTTGCAGCCTGGCAGTCATCGACCGTTGCTCCATCGTGAACATACTATTGTCTCCACCTCACACGGAACAGATTCAGCGCTATTGTACTCCACTTGTTTCCATCACAACCACTGTTCTCAATCTCTTCGGCAGATCTCAAACATGGCGGGACCTCTAGCTGGACACAATTATGGGCAGATCACCAACTACGGCGGCCGTAATCACTTTGGCGACTACTACAGCTACGGACCCTCGCCTGATCAGCGAGCTCTACAGACGCTCATTGACAGCCTGAGTTACCCGGGCATCAAGGATCGCAGGGACGCTTTGTCTGAAGCGTCGAGGGGAACGTTCGAATGGGCTTTCCTGGAGGGTGAGACGGAGTTTGTGTACAAGCGCTGGACTGATGATGATGGAGATGTCCGCGAATATTCCAACCCAGTCAATATGAACTTCAAAGCTTGGCTGGAGGGCGATGGAAATGGTCTGTTCTGCTTCATGGGCAAGCCTGGTTCGGGGAAGTCAACCTTAATGTAAGTATATCGTTGGCAAGTGTTGTTGTGCAGGAGTACATTCTGAAGACTTCTGTAGGAAACATCTTGACAGCAGCCCGGAGATGGATGATTCCCTACGCTCATGGGCTTCTGGCAACACACTCTTGAGAGCAAGGCACTTCTTCTGGCTATTAGGTCCCTCTGTGTCGAAAAGCCGTGAAGGCCTTCTCAGAAGTCTTCTCTCAGACATCGTTCGCGGACTGTCCCGGTTAGAAGATCCTGATACTGTCGAAGGACTGAAACGCGTCTGTGGACCTAGATGGGGTGTGCCAAGCAGTGATCGCTCTTGGAGGCTTGAAGAGCTTAAAGCCATTCTGCAAGGGCTGGCTTCATCCTCTGATACGAAGCTCTTTCTGCTAGTGGATGCTCTGGACGAGTGTGAGCCACAAGATCATCTGAGAGACCTTGCGGACGACATCCTGTGGATCTCAAAATTACCCAATGTCAAGCTTTGCATCTCATGTCGGCCTTGGACTCAATTCACTGGTAAGTTCACGGGATGCCCGGTCTTGTACTTGGACCAGTTGACCTATCGGGACATGGAAATCCATCTGGAGAATCGGTTGAAAAAGACAGAAGGCGACGTCAACTTGCATTATGATTTCCAACAAAGCACCGTGCCAGCTCAGAACCTCATACAACGGACTACTCGTGCTGCAGAAGGCGTCTTTCTCTGGCTCGAACTGGTCACGAGAGCGCTCGAGTGTGAACTGAACAAGGGAAGTCCGTTCGAAAAAGTGGATCAAGTCGTCGAGGGCTTTCCTGTCAACCTCAACGACTACTTCCAGAAACTTATATACGAGCGAATTCCGAGGAGTGGAAAAAACATACTGGATACCGCAGCCGCGCTGGAGCTTGCATGGCTGATCGACACCCAACTCAGATCTGGCAAAGTACTGTATACCAAATACAAGAGCTTCGTGAATTTCTGGCTTCTTTTGAGCGGCCGCCTGAAGCGCGGGTTCTCATGGTCATGCAACTTGGATTTGAGGACCTCTGAAACGAATATACAGCGAATGTTAGGAGAAACGAGGGCCTTTCTTGCAGGGACATGCAACGACTTACTCGTGGTCCACGAGATGACACAATATGGTGAACTCCGGCCCGATGAATTTCGGGTCGAGTTCTTTCATCGCGCTGCGTTCGACTTCCTAGATGATAATCGCGCCAACCTCAAAATCCAGGACCACACGCCAGAGCACTTTTACGAGGAGTCTTTCCTGGCCGAAGTCTGTAAATTGCGTTGTATATGCCTGTTGAGCGTGCCGGGTACAGGCTGTCAATCGCTAGACCAAACTCTCCAACTCATCACCTACCCCGATGAAGTTCGCGACGACTATGCATTCCTCTCTGCTTGTGATGACATTGCAGCCATGCATGTGCAGTGGAGATGCAGCTGCCATGGACTAGGTCACTTGACATTCAGAAAAACAAAGCATGGTTATCAACACTTAATGAGCATCTTTCCGAAGTATGTGTGGGAAGTCTGCAATCAGTGGCCGCATTTGGTCGTTGCCAGAGATGTCATGCCGAACTTTCACAACACAATGACCCACGAAGGAAGGGATTCCACAGCTGGCATGGCTCTCCTCAAGCAATCTGTTCGTTTTGGTACCAATCCGAACGCCCGAGCGTGGGCTGAAAATAGATATCTCGAAAATGACACCAACTGGGAGGTCTGGCTGGAAGGCATGTGGCAAGAGCATTTACACCATCCTCTCGACGATCAATTGAAGGCCAATATCAGAGACTGCGTTGTCCTGATGCTGGGATCTGGCGCCGACGTATCTCGGACATTGTATCTTGAAGTCCATTCCGGGGAATCAAAGAAAACCTATCAATACCAGCCGCTAGGTGCCGCAATCAGATCAATCTTCTCATCAGAAGATCAAACAAAGCTTGAAAAGCTCCGGCTTTACTGTTCGCAACTGTCGACCCGCTATTACCTGCGGCGGAAGCGAAAGCTTAGGGCTTTAAGAGGCTTCCTGTCATGGGAACGGATGCTTCTGGTACAAGCGAGCTGCAACGAGATATCCCTCGATGAATCAGAATTGCAGGAGGACTTGAAACTCCTGCGGGATAGCTTCCTTAGGAGCTTCATGGGCTTGGACAATGTCGAAGAAGAGCGTTTTGGGGGCGCAAAAGCAAAATGCTCGTCATGGCCAACATTCATTGTGTGGTGTATCGTGTGTGAAGGCATTTGTACGGTGTGCGAAAGCTGCGGACTCGACCCAACTGGATTTGGGATACTCGCGCTCTCGTGTGAAAAGTGGCAATGCTCTAGTGTCTCGCCCACGCACGAACGTGCCAGAATTGTTCTGAAGTCTCAGGATTGGCCTACCATACCCGAAGACACACCGTACGGCGTAGCGAACGCACTATCTGAGTTGAAAAGCTGGTATGACAGGGTGGTCGCGGAGGACCCAAATATTCTGGACAGACTGGACGACGATCTTGACCCCGGTCAGATGAATGAAGACTTCGGGATTGTGACTGGCTAAGGATCTGATCAAGCTCGAAATGTTGCGTAGAGCACTGACAACGCCAGTAAAAACCAAGACCCAACTCTAAAGCAACCCACCTCTTTCAAATCCTAACCCGCGCCCCAATCCCTCCACCCACAAACCAAACCTCCTGCACCCACCTCTCAATCCTCACCCCGACCACAGCCTCGGCGCCCAACCTCAAACTCCCCCCCAGCGCCCTCTTGATAGCATCGTACCCGACGCTCCCCAGACTCCAATCGACCGGCAGCCGCGGCGTCGTGACGCCGTTCCCGTCCTCGTCCACGGGCGGGACCTCGAACGGCACGTCGTACAAGATCTTGCCGGCCTCCTGGTGTTTGTAGATGGCGGTGGCGTTGATGGAGGTGACGTAGAGGGTGCTGGAGCGCAGCGGGGAGAGGAGCGTGAAGGTCGCGGAGGAGGTGAGGAGGTGAAAGGTTGCGTCTTCGATGAAATGCGGGCCGTTCTTTTCCTTTGGGTCGTTGTCGTTGTCGGGTGGGGAGGAGGG
>JAKLND010000154.1:0-53150 GCA_022813125.1 Septoriella neoarundinis | reverse complement strand
CTCCGGGACGAAGTATTTCGGGGGCCACTCGGACATGCTGTGCGGCGTTGTGGGGATCAGCAAGGCGCGGGAGGGCTGGGAGGGGGATTACTGGGCGATGTTTGGCGAGAGGCTGCATTTGGGCGCGGTGATGGGGAGCATGGAGGGGTGGTTGGGGGTGCGGAGTCTGCGGACGCTGGAGCTGAGGATGGTGAGGCAGAGTGAGAGTGCGGGGCGGCTGGTGTGGTTTTTGCATAGGGCGGTGACGGGGGAGGATGAAAGTGAGGATGGGAAAGTGGTGAGGGAGGTTGTGGGGAGTGTGGAGCATGCGAGTTTGCAGGAGGAGGATATGGCGCGTGGAAAGGATGGGAAGATCGGGTGGTTGAAGGAGCAGATGCCGAATGGGTTTGGACCGGTGTTTGCCATGCATCTGAAGACGGGCGAATATGCGAAGAGGTTACCGAGCAAGTTGCATCTGTTCCACCATGCTACAAGTTTGGGTGGTGTAGAGAGTTTGATTGAGTGGAGGCGGATGAGCGACAACACCGTTGCGGACACGCTGGTGCGGGTTAGCGTTGGTGTTGAGAACTGGGAGGATCTGAAAAGGGACATCGTCGACGGATGCAAAGCACTTGCTGCGGAAAGCAAGTAGAAAATGCTTCGGTCGTCGGAGATAGTAGATACCAATTTCGAAGATAGATACAGATATACGTTAGATTCTGACCAAAGCACTTCTTTTATGCTCTGCGAGGGCTTTCCTGGATGTAGGGTGGTTGGCTCGCTTTATTTACGGTGCGAGAAACGTAAGACATCGCAGCCCATCAACAATCCATGTCGAGATAACAAGATGGCGGGCCTATAGAAATAGGCAGCGACATCAAGCTTAGCTGCCAAGTAGGCGTCTGTGAAGTAGAGATTGTTTGGGGCTGTAGGGCTTGTTACTCGAAAAATTCATTGAGGGCATCAACTTTTGTAATTGTGACGCTAATGCTATCCCACACGTTGATTCAAGGCTTGAACTCTCACTTAGGCATTACTGTCGTAAGCTAAACGGAGCTACCCATGCTGACATGCCCTCTTTCATCCAGCAAAACGCCGGCGTAGCACAGCGCATACCGTACCAGAACGCCAATCCTATGAAGTACTCTACTTGCGGATGGCACGCTGGTAGAAGGCGAGCTCCTCGCCCTCAAGGATGTAGCCGTCGCAGCGGCCGGACTGGCCGGGGCGGGAGGCGATGACGGCGTAGAGACGGCCGGCCTCGAACTGCCTCTCGAGGGAAGCCTCGGCCTTGCCGGAGGCGAGGAAGCGGGTGTGCTGCTTGTTCTCGATGGCCTTGCTCTTCTTGACCTCCTCCTCAGTCTTCTGCTGGCGTCTGCGGCCAAGGGGCTGGCCGTAGTGGGCCTCGTACCACTGACGGAAGGGGGTGGCGTCGACCTGGACGACGGCGGAGCGGGTCAGGGTGTTGGTGCGGACCAGTTCGTTGTTGGACGGGTGGAAGGCGACACCGACAATGCGGACCTTGCGGGAGATGCCCTCGCTGCCCCAGGAGAAGTTGCCGGAGTCGAGACGGAGACCACGGAACTTGCGGTTACCACCACGAGTGCGGACGAGGTGGATGCGCTTGGCGCCGATTCTGGTGGCGGCGGGCTGACGGCCCTTCTCGAAAGCTCTGTTTGCGTGTCAGGAACTTGCGTTCTTGAGCGGCATTCATTGCGATCGGGTTATGCATACCTCTTCTTGCGGTAGTATGCGCGCTTGGCACCAGAGGCGCTGCGCTTGTGACGGGAGTCACGAGAGATACTGCGCGGGCGTCAGCAACGTGTTCAGGCAGCGGTAGTGATTGTTTTCGTGTAGACTGTACCCCATGTTTGCGGTTGGTGAAGGTTACTGTGAAGAAATCGATGTTAGCGAAGATCCTGGCGGTCACACGATATCTGCAGGAATTCGCAGGCTGTGGTTTCGCAATCGCAGCAGTCGCATTGCTGAGATTATTGCGATGGCAGACGTACCGATTAACGTACTTTCACCGGCGCAGAGGAGTATTGTTGTCGAGGGTCGTGAGTGCGTGGGATCCGCAATGCTGAAGTCAAGACCAACTTCGAAAAGCAAGCGCGCGCTTTTGCTCCGATATTGCTCGGGGTGTGCTGCCAAGATGCCCGGGCCTTCCCGCTTGCCCGCGCCAGCTGCCGCTTCAGGACGAACGACGCTGTAAGGTCTTGGGTTGGCGATGCCTCCAAAGAACAGAAATAATATCAGACAAAACGATTTTTATGCAGAAATTCTTATCTTCCTTCCTTTGTGGAATTCCTCTTGGATTCTCGTTCAACTATCACTTAATCATTGGTAATTACTGCTGGCTGCACCACTCTGCATTCAGGGGGCTCAGTATTCTAGAGCCGGTGTTATGTGTCTTGGAAAAGCAAAGAGGCACAGTAACATCTTCGGCAATCATTGAATTTCATGATCAGTCTGCCTATCTGATAATTACTCCCCACAGACGTCCTCCCAATTAGTAAGTATACCTGAAGCCCTCCAGACCAGCGATAGTCTTGCCACCGGCCGCGGCACGCTTGTTCGCCCGCCAAAACTTGAACTCCAGCATGCACGAAATGATTATCACCAGCGCACTCGCGAGCATGGTGGTGTACATGCCGGGCTTGTAGCCCGTGGCCTTGTCCTGCTCGCGGAAGACGGTGCTGCCGATGATGCCGCCGATGCCGCCGGCGCCGACCAGGGTCGCGGAGGCCAGCGCACGCTTCCACTGGCCGCGGATGTTGTTCGCCTGCCAGGTCAGGACGCAGGGGACGTTGGAGTTGCAGGAGGTGGTGGCGAGGAAGGCGCCGACGTAGCGCGCTGCTGGGTTCTCAAGGAAGCCGAGCATGCCGAGGCCGACGATGCCGTAGGCTGCGTTGACGATGACGAGGGGGCCGCGGATGTGGTACTTGTCGCCGGCCCAGGCGCATCCGTACATGACGATGGCGGCGAGGACGTATGGCGGGGCTGCAAAGTGTCAGTAATGGGACTTATGCATGGCGCATGAAGGAGACGTACCGATCAAGCACTGAGATGCACCGACGGAGAATCCCATGCCGACGTTAAGGATGATGGGCAGGAAGTACGCAATCGCGTAGGTGACGGTGGTCGTGAGGCCGAAGAGGAAGCCGAAGGCAAGAATCTTCAAGTCGCAAGCGCCGAGCAGGTACTTCCTCAGGTTGAAGGGCTCGAGATTGACATCATGGCGATCCTTCTCGATCCTGGCGCAGACAAAGGCAGCCTCTTTCTCGTTCAAGAACGGGAGAGATGTCTTGGAGTGCTTAGCTGCAAGCTCAGGAAAGTCGACGATGGTGATGCCACCAATGAAGCCGACGACGACGGTGATAATGCCCTGCATGATGAAGATCCAGCGCCATCCTGCGATACCGGGCATGATGCCGCTGGGCGCAGTCGGGTTGGCCTTGGTCGGGCCGTAGTGCTGGCCGTAGTCTGGGCCGAGATTTCCCAGGCCGTTCATTTGCCAGAAACCGTAGGCAAGGATGCCAGAGAAAGCCGAGCTCATGCTGCCAATCAGATAGAAGACAGCATTGCGCTTCTGGAGTTCGTAACGGGGGTACCAGCAAGAAAGCAGGTATGCGCAGCCCTGAGCAGCGTAAGCTCGATGAAAGAAAGGTCAAGGAGTGAGACGGACGCAAGACTTACAGGGAAAAAGCCAGCCTCGAAGATACCAAGAATGAGGCGCAACGGGATCAGCTCATACCACTGCTTGACAAAGCCGAAGCAGATCATGGTGATTCCCCAGAGGATTGTGATCGATGGCAAGAACGTTCTCGGCCCAACCTTTCGCAGGACGACTGTCGCGGGTGGCTGCAGCAGAACATAGCTGATGAAGAAGATAAGGACGATGATCGAGTAGCGGTCACCGATAAGCTTGAGGTCGACGCCCATGCCAGCGACGACGGCAATACCCTTGCGTATGTCAGCACTTGAACTCAACACGGCGCGAAAACCGACATACGGTGTTGGTGCGATCCATCAAGGACACGCAGTACATGAAGCCCAGTGTCAATACCAGGCGAATATCGATTCTTCTGATGACCTTCTTCTGCTCTTCTGGCGTGAGAGCCGCGATGCGCGCATCGTGGACGGCATCAGAATCTTCCGACGTGGTGCGCTCGATGTGCTCGAGACCGGCCTTCTCGATTTCGGGCGCGTCGTAGTTGGCGACGGGGGCCGACATGGTTGCGGTGCTGTATGTCCTTCCGAAGCGCACTCGGGTCACTCGAGGGGTGGGGTGCTGATAAGGATTGGAGCGGATGAGAAAAACTATCAACCCAAACATGCGGGCATCAATGCCTACTTGTAACAGTCTGACGGTCGCGTCGCACACCACCTGCAGCTATGTGCCACGCCTGGGCGAAAGTCAAGATGCGCCGCATGTCAGCGGCATTCGCCGTCACCGCAGCAGCCGCCGGCGGTTTGTGGTCGCAGCCGTACAAGCCCGCCTGGCGGCGCGCGAGAACGAAGTGCGATGGTGATCGTCCCCCGCTTCTTCCCCCACACGCTAAAACGATAGGCCGGTGCTTACTGCGATGCCACGCGACGGCAGCAAGAGATTGGGCTCGCCTAGATTCGTTAGGCGGCACGCGTGCCATGCACGATAGTCGTCTCCCACTGCTGGGGAACTGCGATCTACGGCTCTGGAGTCGCTGGCCAAGCCTGGCGCCAAGCCTGCCTGCTCGTGCCCATGCTCAATGCGGCCAATAGTCCGGCAGCCGACCTCAGTTGGCGGAGGGCGCGGCGGCGTCGCAGGGAGATTCGTCCGACAAACATCTGCGGCGCCCCACCGCATCCACGGTCCTGCTCGTTTCGACTGCGTAAAAGAGTGCGGGGGGAGGAAGACCAAGCCCAGTCTTCCCCGGATTTGCTCACGCTTGTGTGAGTCTGCATTCCTTGGCCGGCGTGCCCGAATGATCACCTCACCTTGACTGGGTATGTATGGGGATGCACGCGAAGATTGCCTGGTTGGCGAGCCAATGGTCGTGCAGCGACCACTCCAGGTTGGGACATGACAGCTCAAAGTCGAACTGCCGCAGAACCTGGGGCATCACCATGACGGTCCTCAAAAGCGAGGAGTCTTTTCTCGAGCCTGGCCCTGTCCTACGCCTTGTCGCATTCTCCTGGTCCTTCTCCTGGTCCCGATTGCGCGGATCACCCCGGAGAACCAACATTCGAGCTCTTCTCGACGTCCTCGTCGTTTTCGGCCAACATTCGGGTCCTATCCCATCCGCATCCACACCATACACTTCCTCGTCCCCTGCCGCCACCAGGGCTAATACTCCCCGCCACCGTGCCACCAGCAAGCCACAAACACCGCCAACCTCGGCAGGACCACGAGGGCAGCGCAAGCCCCCGAAGCATGTCCGCCAGACGGCGTCTTCGCAGCGCCTCTTTAAATACAGCTTGAGCTCCGGTGCCTCGGCAAGGCCTGCGAGGTGCAAGTTCCTCGGTCGCTGTCGCCTCCCCTCCGCCAGCGACGCTCCGCGAGCCGCGGCCCTCCGCCTGGAGCAGTGTCTTTGGAATTGCGCGCCAAGCGACGGCGGTCGATTTGTTGCTGTTGCTGTTGGCGATGGTGGAGATATCGCCCACGACGCGCTCCAAGCAGCCTGAGTTGCTGGCCGCCTGATTGCTTTTTTTGACCAGTCCAGCATAGTCAACCAGTCCTGCATTGTTGCCGCCGTCCTCGTTCTGACATGGCCGTGAGTGCCCCGCCAAGCCTGCAGCGACAAGGAGCGACGAGCTCTGGCTGTTTCCTGGACGTCTCCAAACGACCCGCCTTCGACGAGCGAAGCCGGACCCCGCCGTTTGCCAATAAAGGCCACCACTCACCAACCTCGTCCGTGGCTATGGCTTCTTCTTCACACACCGAACGAAAATCTTTCATCATTCCGAGCAACGCCGTCGACGAAACGTAACCCACCCAAGAGTAGCGAAAGCACAGTACCAGGTCCGCCATCCGTCCGTGCAATGCCCTCCGCCTCGGAACACCCGTCAGCATCGGCGGGCGCCCGGAGCCCGTCTGCACCGGCTCTCGAATCGGGATCGAGCGCATCCACGGCCGCTCTTGCATCCTCAGAAGCACGTCGCGGGATTCCTCAGGATCCTTCGTCCCTGGAATCGCTGTTTCGAAGGCACGCGTCCACGTTCCGGCTGGCAATACGGCTCGATTCGGTTTACAGAATGCGGGCACGGCCGGGGGCGCAGCGTCTGATCGAGAGACGGGGGGTTCCAAGCCAGGGGCTGGAGGGGGTTGGGAAACCTGTAGGATACGATGTGAGAGAGCTGTCTTTGGGCTCGAGGGAGTCACATGGTTCAAAGGGCGGGGAGGATTGAAAGGAGACGAATAGGCGTGGTGGCTTGGGACTTTCAGGTAAGTGCGTTTGAAGACGGAGGAGCAAAGGAAGCCCAACGACCGCAGCGGCTCGAGAGCCGTCTTGTACGTGAGTACGTGCTTGTGAAACGCACCGCGGCAGTGGCCCATGATTAGTGAACACCGCCCGAGGCCACTGCAGCTACGTTCTGGTCTGGTGGCGGCCAGGGACGGCAGGGCTGAGGACGGCGCCTTTCGCTCTCGCGATGTTCGTCGATCTGGTCGTTGCGGTTGCGGCCAGGTAAGGTAGGTAATAAGTTGCGCCGTATCATCCCGTTTGGCCGTTGTCGTGGCTTTCGAGGACGGGCAGCCGGGTCGTCTGGGCTCGGGGATGCAAACGCGCACACGGTCTCGCGCGCTGTGACGAGCACGAACATGCCATGTCGGACTCTGCAGCAGTCATGTACAAAATCTGGCCGCCAACACCATGTAAATTTCCATGTCCAAATTTCAGTATCTCATCCAAAACCAGTCCGGACTGCCATCACCATTTACATCTTCGTTTCCAAATTCCAGCATCTCATCCGAAACCAGTCCAGCTGATCGCCACGAGACAGCGAAGATCTTAAAGCGGAGCCGGAGAACGTGCCTGCCTTTAGTGTTTCAGAATGGCACGTAGCTTACATATTCCTTGGGCCTAGCCCACATCACGTATAGATAAATATAGACCTGTCGTCAGTGGGACGCTTTGTCAGGATGCAGGTCGGTCATCGCCAAGGCGAAGTCAGTGCAGGTCTGGAAGAGGACTGATTGAGAGCATTGTTGATGTTTTTTGTGGATATGCAATAATAAGAGGAAATGCTCTGTAGCAATTGGAGGATAGAATTGGTCGGACGAGTTGGGGTTCCCCATGCGAATGATGCAGAAGATGCGATCGGAAGCATGGATTGGTCTCATGAGTTGGCTCTCACATGCAAATGACCCAAACGATGCGATCTCCCGTCCTTGGCAGGCACAGAGGGAGACCTGCGTGTTTTGTTCGATCGTATCAATAATCTGCATCACTCGACTCCTTCGGCGGAGCCCTGACTTCTGTGACATCTCCGATTACCTCTTTCGCAAGGTCGGCACGAGCTACACGGTAATTCATCAATCCAGAACATGGTCGTCCCGCGATATCCTTGCCGTGCCCCGCGCGGGATCCGGAGTCTCGACTCTCACCTGTCGACAATCGACCCCGGGTTCGCAAGCCCCTCTCGCGAGCTGGGCCAGACTGGCAGGGCTGACGGGGACTCGATGGCGGAGCCTGGAACGCCGGACTACCTACCTACGAGCCGCGCGCCTGGCCTGCATTTCGAGCAAGCAGACGACTTCTAGACTCGTGCGAGTCGACAAACCACCAGCGGCAGACGGCTCACGCGACCGGGACTCCGTCGTCCAGCACGGCCGCGGCAAGGTTCTAGAGCAGGAAAGTCTACGGGATTTCAGGACGTCGCGTTGGAGCATATGGCGGTGCGGCGATGAGGGCGCAGCAGGGCGGATGGTTTCTGGCGAGGCGTTTGCGCGCTTCTGCCTGGCCTTGCCGTGTGCGACAACACACCAGCACAGCTCAGAACACCGAGACTAGCAGGTAAGGTAGGTACAGTACTTTACCTTGCCTCGCCTGCATCGAGTGGACGGCCAGAGAGCTGGACTCTGTGACTTCCGAAAGCGGCAGACGCGGTCTAGAACGCGGGAGCGATAAGCGATAAGGGCTAGGGGGGAGGAGGGCGATCGGATGCGGGATTGGAGCTGTGCCGAACGATGCTGGGAGGCAAAGAGACAGGAGGCGACGAGCTGGCTGACGGGTGTGTGATGTGATCAATATAAAAAATAGTGCATTAAGTGATACTATTTCTCTTTTAACTCTTTTACTTATATTATTTGTTGAGACAGGGCCGGCGATGTGTTCTTCGGCCCTTCCTTGGTGTTGAGCGGCGAGCGCAGCGCAGCTTTGGCGTGGGCGGGTTGGGTTTGCGCGGTGGGGGGCGTGATGACGCACGACAAAGGCACGCGAGCATTGTCCAAGGGCCTCCCGCTGCAGGGTCTCGGAGAAGAAAAGGAAAGGAGCCATGCAGCCTTTGCGCTATGTAGCGGATGCGTCAGCTTTGTGCAAGAGAGGCAGGCGGGAGAGGGCGATTATTGTTATCATTATTCTCGCTCAGCGGTACCTTAGGTACCTTACAATGTGCAGCGGTGTTTGTGCAACGGTGTTTTTGGCGTACCTTAGTGCTTGCAGTGCCTGGTCGGCAGCTGTCTGGCCCAGCCATAGCGTGCGTGCCGTGTATGTACTGTACTACTGTATACACCCTACTGTAGATAGGACAGGTCTATCTTTGCCTTTGGCTGGCAGCTGTCTGGCTCTGCCCGCGCATCCCGCCACAGCTACATAAGGTACGGCATTGCCACTGCCGGCGTTGCGCGGTGTTGGACGGGCGTCCGGCGGCGTGTGCTCTCTCTCTCCCCCCTCTGCAGACCTCTCCGCCGCCTCGCCACCGCCCGCGCACGCCAGCGCTGCGCACCTCGCGCTTGGTTGAGGCTGAGAAAGGCCCGCCAGCGCCCACACGCCCGCGCCTGCCTGACGTCACCGCCGCCTGCACACATCCGGCCGACTGGACGATTCCTCGCCCTGCCCGCCAACGCCTCGCGCCATCCCATCCGCATCGCCCGTCGCCCATCGCCCTATTTGCACCGAAACCGCGCGTGACTGCGCCGACCCGACTCCCTTTCCACAATAATGACGCCCAGCGTGTCGCCTTCCACACCGTCTGCTTTGTAGACGCCGCCGCCACATCTCGCCGGGCAACAACGACTTCGCCTGCCCGGCCGCACCGCATTTGCCCCCCCCCCTCCCCAATTGACGACCTCCGCCTACTATGTCGCAGGCCGCGACCTCACCTCCCTACTCACAGCATCCTCCACGCGCATCCAGGCCTACGCCCGGCTCCAGCACGCCCTCTGCGCGCCAGCACACCGCTGCCGCGACTCCTGCAACAGTCATGCCGCCATACTTCTCTCCTCGCCTTCCCACCCCGCACCACAACACCGCCCAGGGCGCGAAGACGCCCAGTCCGAATTACTTTAGCTTTCAGTCCGGCGATCACGCCGCTCATATCAACGACGCACCTCATCATGCCAAGAGCAACTGGAGTCCGCCCTCCTCGACTGTCCGGTCGACGGCCGCCATTTCTCCATCCGTCATCCCCCATGACCAAAACCCGGAGTATGATGCATTTCGAAAGCAGTCCGAGGGCAACAAGACTTTCCAACTCGGCAACTTTGGCACGCCCAGCTTCAGTATGAACCCGCCGCCAGCTGCACGTCCAACGGCTTCAAGGAGTGGAAGCCGGCAGTCATTCTCGACTGGGGCCAAGCCCATACCCGGTTCGCGAGACAGCGCACCGCCACCTTCACGAAGCAGTATGCTAGATCCAACAGTAGCCGAGTTGTCACAGTCACCGAAGCGGATGCTGTCCCCTGGCTCCTTGACGTACCCTGAGCTGACACGTAGAGCGTCCCCAGCTTCACAGGTCGCCTCTGAACATCAAGCGGAAAAGCACCAGAGAGACGGTTCGCCCGATCGTCAACCCAGGGTTAAGCTACCTTTGGACAAATCTTTCGTCGGATCTCCTGGCATACAGAAGCATCGCGCCGAGACGTTACCCCTCAAAACCGACGCGGAGTCACAATTGCTCACCACGCCGCAACACATCGTGAACCTGCTCTCAGCAGATGATGAACAGGTCCTGATACTGGACTTGCGCGTCTCGACACAATATGCGCAATCCCACGTGCGGGACGCGCTCAACCTCTGCATACCCACAACGTTATTGAAACGGCCATCGTTCAATGTCGAGAAGTTGGCCGAGACCTTCAAGGATGACGAACAACGCGAGAGGTTCTGCAACTGGAGGAGTAGCAAATACATCGTCGTCTACGACAACAGCTCCGCGCAACTGAAGGACGCCACGACGTGCATGAACACGATCAAAAAGTTCCAAGCCGAAGGATACGAGGGCACGCCTTACATCATCAAGGGAGGCATGGCCGAGTTCGCGAAGCGCTTTTCGTCTCACGTTGAGGCTGGGGTTGACTCAAAGAAGGTCAGCCAGGCCACGACCGCTAACGGCGCTGATGGCCCGAAGGTTGCGCCAGTCATCGGAGGCTGCCCTATGCCGTCTACAGACAAGCCTGCGAACCCTTTCTTCGGCAACATCAGGCAAAATATGGATCTAATTGGAGGTGTCGGTCAACTCCCCCTCAAACACCCTGGACGTGCGACGCAGAATACCGAGCAACACGCGTTCCCGGAATGGCTCAGGCAAGCCGCGAATGAAAAGGATCAGGGGAAAATTGTCTCGAAGCGGTTTGAGCAGATTGAGAAGCGGGAGAAGAAACGGATGGAAGACGCATTGTCAGGGCAAGTCACTTTTGAGGATCCAAAATCGGACGATACAGACTCCGCGAAGAAGCCGGCAGAGAAAGGTGTTCAGATTGCCGGCATCGAGAAAGGCACCAAGAATCGCTACAATAATATTTGGCCGTTTGAGCATTCGCGTGTCAAACTGGAAGGCGTTGCGAGGGACGACTGCGATTACTTCAACGCCAACCATATCAAAGCTTCCCTCAGCCACAAACGTTACATTTCGACGCAAGCTCCTATACCGGCAACTTTCAATGACTTCTGGAACGTGATCTGGCAGCAGGACGTTCGGGTGATAGTCATGCTCACGGCCGAGAAGGAAGGTGCACAGGTGAAGGCTCACAATTACTGGGATCAGAATCAGTATGGTCCCTACCAACTAGAGTTCTTGTCAGAGAAGAGGGCATCCCTCGATCCGGCCAAGATTCACCGATCTAAACAGCGTCCGTCAGGTGGCCGCCGCTCCTCCATGAATCCCGCCAACGTCCCCCTAGCCCCTCAAGACACAAAGGACGAGAAGCCAAACGGAGAGCAACCCTACGTCACCGTCCGCAAGTTCACCCTCCGCCACGAGCAGCGCCCTTTCGACCGCATGCGCGAGATCACCCAGCTTCAATTCTCCTCGTGGCCCGATTTCGGCGCCCCCGCCCATCCCGCCCACCTCCTCGGCCTAGTCGAGCAGTGCGAGGCCGTCGTCTGCGCCACCAACAAAACCACCTCCAAGGAGCCCGAGCCGCCCAACACCCGCCCCGTCCTCGTCCACTGCTCCGCCGGCTGCGGCCGCACCGGCACCTTCTGCACCGTCAGCTCCGTCATCGACATGCTCAAGCGCCAACGCATCAGCCGCCTGGGCGCCGTTGCGGGCGCGACGCCCGCCACGCCCTCCCGGCAGCGCGTCGCCTCCCCCATGGACATCGACGGCAGCACGCCCGCAAAGCAGCGGCAGCAGCAGCAGCCCACCGCCCCAGCCGGCCAAAACTTCTTCGACTCCTTCTCGTCGCTCGCGCGCGACGGCAAGGGCGCCGAGGACGGCGGCCTCGAGGGCCGCTGGCTGGCCCGCGACGACGTCGACCTCATCGAGAAGACGGTCGAGGACTTCCGCCACCAGCGCCTCAGCATGGTGCAGAGCCTGCGCCAGTTCGTCCTGTGCTACGAGAGCGTCATGGAGTGGCTGGTCGAGCAGGAGCAGGGCCCGCCGGAGCTGGGGGCGGAGTGAGATCTGGTCGGTCGATGTTTTGGGACCCTTTTTTTTTCTCTCTCTTTCTCTCTCTCTTGGTTTGTTTTGGTCTGGTTCCGGCGAAGGTGTCAGAGGGCGTTTTTTTGGGGGGCGACCAGTCGACGTGCGGTGGTCGCTGGGTTTGCGGTTCTTTCTATTCCTTGCTTTATCTTATGCTTGTCCTTCGCATCGTCGGACGGTGTTGCCACAAAAGGGTCGACGGGCCGGCGGGAGACAAAAGATGCTCCGATCGCTTGTCCAGGATTCATGAGTCGTTCGGTTTGGTGGGAGGAAGAGCGAGAGGGGGGAGGCTGGTCGGGGTGCTTGGGGAATAAGAGGCAGGAGAGGAGAGTGGATGCACGGTCGATCCAGTTACCAGGTCCAGGTTCACTTTGTATGCATAGCCTAGCTGGTATACTTATACTTGTCACTCCTACTCTTGCTCTTGCTCTTTGGTCCAGCCACGTGGGATCAGTGCATCTCGTGAGATATGTACGCTGGGGCGGATGGGGAAGAAAGATTACGTGAAGTCGTGCGTAGGGGATGCCGGGTCACTGGCTTGCTGAGAGCTCTCGCACGTAGTGTCTGATACCGTGGTCCCACGCATACGAGAAGCTGACAAGAAGATACGAAGGGAATGGTTTGACATTTCTCACTGGCGAAGACTTTTGATTGTTTAACGCTCACGTCTGACGGTCCTCCTTCCTGAACGTCTAAACCGGAGCAAGAGGAAGACAAGAAGCAGCTAAGGCAAGAAACTCGAAAAAAAAAAAGAAAAAACATCCACAGCGCCTCTCACTTCTTGCCCACCAGACCCCTCAAGACCTCCGCCTCCGCCTCAGACCGCGCCAGCTTGATCCGCAGCTCGTCGCGGTCCTTCGTCATGGCCGCCAGCGCCTCCTCGAGCTCGTCCAGGCGGTCCTGGCGGCGCTGGCGGTAGCGGCGCGCGGCCTCGGTGTTGCGCTCGCGCTTGCGCTTGCGCGTCTCGCCGGCGTCCTCGGGCGAGTCGGCCGCGACCTGGGAGATAGTCGTCGCGGGCTTGACGCTGAGGACGGCCGGGCTGGTGTCCTTGCTTGAGTCGGGGGCCGTGACGCTCGGCGGCGGCGTGAGGTTGTTCACGCCATGCCAGGCGTGGGGTGACGCGTCGGCTGGTGCCGCCTGCGTCGTCGTCGTGAACAGGTTGTCCCGCGCCGTGGTGAGAGCCGAGGCGGGGGTCGTGGTGGAAGATGTCGCGGAAGAAGGTGCAGATGTCGGAGGTGCGGTGTCGCAGTCGGATGTCGTGGCGAGGACGGCTTCGAAGTCGAAGTCGGTTAAGCCTGCAAAGCTATCGCCGCCGGCGAACTCATTTTGCGCGAGGTCCTGGTTGAGGAACTCGGAGAAGTCTAGTGGGAGCGAAGACCAGTCTTCATAGTACGGGTCGTGTGGAGGATGCTGGTGGAGGTCGGAATACACGGGAAGAAGGCCTCGTTTATACGAGGCCGGAAAGCCTTCAAGGTGGTGGAGAGAGGGTGAGTCGTGCGCGAGCGCGAGTGAGAGATGATGATGGGGTCGCAGTCGTAGAGAGGGCTGGATGCAGAGGCTTTATCAATGCCGCCAGGCCCGGTGGTACATCCAGAGGGACGGGGTAAGCGATGGAGGGGTGTGATCTGTGCCCTACATGACTCCGCCCCCCGTTCCGTCTCACCGCGCTCCCATTGGAGTCTAGCCTGCCTCTTGGTATCTTCAGCTCCAACGAAATGGTCTCAGCCCACTTTATTAGCTGTCGGTTCGTAGCTACCGTTTTCTTAGCGCCAGATGAATCATTCTGATCATGATTTATGCAAATGCAATGCAATCTTATACAGCTCGCAAAAGCGATATGCAGCAGCGATACAGGAGGAGCTCTCTCTCAATGTTTCCCTCTTTCTTTCACAGCGCAATGAATTTTTTTCTGATACTGCATGTTCCTGATACCGCGTGTTTCTGGTACGATGCCATGCTACTTCACGCTGCACACACCGGATGCAGGCTCAGTTTTCTGGCCGACTGGATGACACGGTCCATGGACGCAACAGTACAAAACAAAAACGGATGGTTTCGTCGATGTCCATGAAAGAGCTGCTCTACCAGCGAACGATGTCTCTCCGAGCCTTTTCAGTGTTCAAGACTCATTGGAATGCCGGTTCTCTGCTCTTGATTCTTCCACCTCTTGAGTGCCCAACATGCCGACAAGTCGTTATCAAGACCTGCTGTCAATCTCGAATCCCAGCCCAAGATCCTACGCGGCTGAGCTTGCAACTATTATGTCTGTCAGCATTGGCTCCAGTCAGCCCATACACCTGGATTTGAACCCCGCTCACCACCGTCTTGGGCAGCACAATCATTTCGCATACCATGTGCCGAGTAGCTCGAGGAACCTAGCCCCCAACACGTCTATGTTCCCGTCCGTACAGTTGGTGTGGCAATGCGATTCGAAGCAGCAATGGCTTGACCAGCAGACTGTCTGAATCTGGAGGCGCAGTATTGTTGGTCTTTCCCATGACTTGATCCGTATGGTCGAAGGAGATCATTCCAAAGCGCCAGGCTGGAGCCACAGTCGCAGCAAGCCCAGGAGCGCCACCGCAATGTACCAATTCGTCTGAGGTGGGAAGTCTCCTTGCAGTACTCGTATGATGTTGAGCGAGACGAAGATGAACCATACTGCTAACATCTGCGACTCGTCGCTCCTGAACCAGGAAATGGCCTGATCTATGAGTGGTGGCATGGCCTAATTTTGTATAGCGATTCGAAGTGATTTGTGGTATCAAGATATGTTTGATGAGAGTACGTCCAGCGCAGTCTCAGACTCGATGGACCTCTGGTAGCGTTGAGCGAGGCTGCGCTTGCACAAATGTGGACTTTGTTGCCCTGCGCAATGTAGAAAGGAAGGAACATCTCAATCGCCGGCCCAGACAAGACTCGAGTGTTTGTTGGAGGGGTTGTCGAATCACGCGACCTTGGGCTTGAGCGACCAATTGAGTACGCTGATCTTTCACCATTTCTTACAACCACAGTTATCTCTATTTCGGATACTGGAGCGCTCACGAAATGTGTATCATCACGAAAAAGACATTTTGGTAAGACGAAGAATGCACTTCGAACAACACAAGCGCCAAACCATACACCAGCAGGCATGCAATTGCGCAACTGATGTCGCGCTCAGCATTCATTTGAAATCTCTGGACACTTATCGCAGCCTAGAATAATAAATCAATGATCTGTTGCACCAGCCAACAATCGCAAGTGCAAAGTAGACAAGAACATGGACCTAAGATATCATTTCAATGCCACTGTATCCGCATTCTGGATGGGAGTCCAGTCAAGAACGGCGAGTGAATAGGGTTCATTTCATCATTGCGCCAAAGGAGAACACTCGAAGAGTTGACTTACCGTAGTCTCGATGTTATCAAGGCTTGGGTCGAATCGTTGACTGGAAGGCAGCGCAAGGCAATGTTAGAGCAGGCTGAAGGCAGCAGAAGTTCATTCTGCTACACAACGAAGATGTTTACATACAGATTTTTATCATATCGCGATGAGCCATCTTGAGAAGACATTTATCTTTCTTAGTCGAATTAAGCTCTAAGCTTACAACAGGTACGGCACTTGGCAGCTCTCAAATGACTTTGTCTCAATAGTCTGAGCTCCATCACTTTTACTATGGAGGACGAAACGAGCGTAATGGACAACATACGCTCTGGACAAGGCCTAGTTAATCATCATGTAAATACGTCTCATCGTCAAGATCGTTCATCAAGATCATCAGGATCTGATTCCTCCGCACCAAGAGGCCCTTGAGTAGCCAAGACAGTCCGAAATCATGCCATTCACTGCATCGCTTGAGGGTCCCAGAACTCACATCATCTGCTGCATCCACAACACCGAGATGAGGTGCGTCCGGAGCCACGTCTCATCAACGTGGCCCTGCTCCCCTCGCGACACATACAGCTTGCCGGTATCCTGCAACGAAGCCGAAGCGTCCGCGTACACGGCCAGATTCTCCTCCCAGAACTGAACCCCGTCGACCGCCAGCTTCCTCCCGTCCTCCTGCACCCCCGAACCGCTCTCCGACGACGCGCGCAGGATCCACGTCCCTCGCAAGTCGCGATTTGCCTGCACCTCGTCGAAGCTCGGCTGGCGCCACTCGAAGCACTTCTCGGGCTTGTGGCCATTGCCGCCGTCGAAGCAAAGACTGTACGTGACGGTGGAAAAGCCGCTGCGGCGGCGAAGCTTGAGGTGTCGCGGCTCTCCATCCGGAGAGTCCAGTAACGTGAGAGTAGAGTTGCCGCCGCCCTGGCGATCCTGCACGGCAGTCGCGAGCAGCAGCCTGTCCGGGCCGTGGCCCTGGTAGAGGCGCATTTCGCTCTTCTTTATGAGGCCGAAGCGGTACTCGATTGTGAAGGAAGGCGCTTCGGTCTCGTCGGAAGCGTCGTCGACGGACGGGATGTCATCGGCGGCACTCAATTTGTAGATTGCCACGGCGTGCTTTGATCGGCCGCGGGCGAAGGGGGTCGATGCCTTTTGCGGTGCATGGTGCACGAGGAAAGACTTTGTCCAGGCCATTCGAGCCGGACGACTCCGGGCAATGAGCGGCGTCGACGTCGATCACTCGAAGCCCAGACTCTTCACAAGTTGTAGCGCTCGCAGGAACCACCGGCGAGTCGTTATATGTTTGTATTTAGCTACGCTTTGGTTGCAAGGATCAAGTAAAGGGATGGTTGGAGAAACGTAGAGTGGCAAAACGAACGTTGATCTTTGTTTGAAATCAGAACAAACCTACCTTTTTCGCCTGTGGGAAGCGTGCCTGACAGTTTTGTACATGTCTAGGAGGATCCCACTTCACACATGAAGGTGCGGGAGATGCCGGTCGTGCAGCTTCGCTCAAGCTTTCGGGGCTTCGCCGGGAAGCCACGTGCGGATGAAAAGCTTGGGTAACCTTGGGCCGGCATTTGACAACGAGACGTAGACGTATCGGGAGACCGAGCATTCGGCTGTTACTGCTGCTACTGCTACTGCTGCTGCTGTCTGTCCACCGGCGTGGCGCCCAGAACCCACCCCAGCCCGCTCGCCAGCCCGCCGCTGACCGCATTGGTGACCATATCCCTCCTGCGCACCCGCTGCTGCCCGTCCTCCGCACTGCCCGCGCTCCCCAGGCTATCGACGCTCGCGTCCATCCCTTGCGAGCCGCCCGTCGAACCCCTCGCGGTGGCGCCACCGCTCCCAAGTGGGAAGGCGTTGCGACTGAAAGCCCTTGCAGCGCTGCGGGTGAGATCGAACATGCTCACGGGCGCCTCTTCCTCGCCTCTCCCAGCGCCTACACGGCCCATCTCGCGACGCTTCTGGCCCAACAGCATCTGCGGCTGCTCGCCAGGAACGGCAAAGTGTCCCGGGAGCTGGGATGGGGCTTCGCGGCGGTCGGCAGCGTCGTCAAACTCCTCTTCAGCTTGGGCTTGTGAGAGCTGCAATGCGGTCATTTCCTCTTCGCAACGGCGCCATGCGGACAGGATGTCGGTCAGAGCGGAGACGGGTGCGAGCAAAAGGGCGAGGGAAAGGAGTTCGGTGCGCTGCTCGAGGCGGCGGAGGGTTGGAGGGGTAGCGGTTGAAGGACGATAACGGCCAGCAAGAAAAGCGGCGCGCCAGGAAACGTCGTCGTCGGCTGCGGCTGCAACTGAGCTGGTGCTGGTGTTGCGAGCGTGTCTGGAAGGTTTGTTGTTCGGAGCTGTGATCTCGGCGGCGGAAGGCGTGAGACGGCTGACGATGTAGGAGTAGGCCGTCTCAAAATCGTCTTCTCTCAGGGCAGCCTCGATGGACATAAAGGTTATGCGCCTCTCCGCATCGTTGCGCGCCTTATCTCGGGCCTCTATCCCAGTCATGCTTTCGTCGTAATCGTCGGATCTGCCCTCGAGGGGTACTATCGGAAGCCCAGCGGAGGCCATGTTTCGCCCAATGGCGATCAAATCGTCGACTTGTGTGTAGCTCTTAGGGTTCTGTTCAAGGACTTTGCTGATCAAACCAATGGGATCTTGAGAGACGCGGATACTGACGGGCTGGAAGGGTACGCCGTGCTGTAGAGTTAAGGAGTAGAAAGACAAAGCGTGGGTCGCCGAGATCAAAGCCATTATCTCGCGGAAACGGTCACTCGAAGCGAAATGTGATCGGAAAGCGATTATGCTGCATCGGAATCAGCCTCAAACCTCACGCGCGCCATTCTAAAGCATTGACTCACATATCATTCGCCTTCTTGATTCCACCGCGGTTCTTGTTGCCGTTGCTGGCGCTATCGTATGCCTCCAGCGCTTTACCCAGCAGGATGCTTTCAATCTGCGATAAAGACAAAGTCGGCGTGCCTCCGAAGTAGACCTGCTCAATTATCTGAAAGCCTACAGGCCATCAGGAAATCTGATCAGCAAGGCCACTACTTTGAACGCGAGCGATGTCCTGATCTGTTGCTACGAACGGGAATGTCAAGCACTCGTCTGGCACGCCAGCGGTGGGGCTTTTGTTTTCTGTGGGGTCGACATCTTCTGCTGGGAGGAGCAATGGCGTAAGTGTGTGGATTAAGGCGATGGCATGCCAGATGGACAGTACGGGCCGTAGCGGACATCTGATTACGGAAGGGAAATGAATTCGTCACTTACGACTCGCATCGGTAAACACCTTCAACATCTCGGCTTCAAAGTCCTCCTTGTCGATTTTGCCGAGCATTCCAGCACCATTCTTTGCAGCAATGTCATCTGGATCGATGCCCCAGTTCCATAGCCAGACAAGCTTCGCGCGGCTGGCAACCCAATCAGTGCTGTCTCGCTTCGCCGGACTTGACAGGCCGCGCAGTAGTTTGCGGAGCAGTTCCAGCTGACTCTCGGCAGTTCCGTAGAATTGTACCCTGGCCACATCAACCAGCGAGGACGTGAACCCGAGTCCGTGGAGTTGGTACGCGGTGTAGACGTGCATCTGCAGCAACATGTATGTCTGCATGCGTGGCGTGGTCAAGGGATGCTCGGGGGTAAGCAATCTCTCGGGAAGCAGATCTTGCAAGGTCTGGGACTCGTCTAGGACGGTGGCATGCTTTTCCACAGCCGGCAGGCTCTCGACACTTGTGGCCAAGTCGGGTGGGGGAACAAAGTCAAGCAGCTCGGCGAGTCTGGCCAGCACGCCGTGCGCGCCTTGTATTGTCTCTTCGGAAGAAGACTGCGCGGCGTAGCAACTCGCAAAAGCCGCCTGCGCGTATTGGAGCTCGAGTTTCCGCAGAACTTCGTCGTCCAGATATGGCCGGAGCTGGCCTTGCTCATATCCTCCAAAATCAACATCGCTCGGCCCGTCCCAGTCTTCCACGAGATGAGTAATGAGCGGAAAGTTGTCTTGAGCGTGGCGCACCATCCAAGTGTACACCTGTTCCCAGTCGTGACCCGTCTTGTCTTCCTCTGACACGCCATCGAGGGCGATCTTCCTCACGCCTTCCACCAGCTCGTTTTCGTCCGCCTTGTCTTCCTGCTGGCCCTGCTGAAACTGCCTCTCCTTGTGGGTCATAGCCCTTCTCTTCTTGCGATCGGTGTGCCCGTACATCCAAGGCCCGACCAGGCTCTTCATGTCCCGTGCAACGTGGCTGTCGTCCTCGCCAGCGCCTTCTTTCGCCGCGTTCGACAGTAGCACGTCAACGCCCTCTCGACCTTGCCTTCTACTGAAAGCCTCCAGCGACTCCGATACCGGATGCTCAGGGTAGTACTCATAGTTCAGCCGGATAAGCGGCAGCACGCAGCTCACGAACCACACGCGCAGGTAGTCGTTGCGCTCAAGGAAAGGCTCGACGAGCTTGACAATCGCGTCCAGCATGCCAGTCTCCTCGTCGATGAGCAGCGCGCGGTGGCACAGGAAGCGCGTGAGCAAGTCCTCCGGCGCGTGCGGCGGGAAGCGCGGCGGCCTGATCTCGCGCAGGTGCAGCTTCTTGACCTGCTTGCGGGCGTCCGCCTCGTCGAGGCCGCTGACGGGGCTGGTGTCGACGTCAACATTGGGCCGGTCGACGTCGATGTACAGCCGCGAGCCGACCTCGGAAATGTAGGCGCGGTAGGAGAGCGGGTCGACGGACTCTGGGAGGTAGGTGAGGATGATGCGGAGGACGAGCTCGGAGGGGAGGGCGTCGAGGCGGGCGGGCGTGAGGGAATGCAGGGCCGGGATGTCGGCGGATGAGGCGTAGTGAACGGCGAGTAGGGTACACTGGTCGGCCGAAAGGTCTTTGAGGGGCGTGGGCGAGGGCGTGGCCATTTTGGCTGGTGTAAGGAGTGTCGTGAAGCAGGAATTGTCGGTGAATGTTAACTGTCAATCATAACAGGGCGTCTGCGGCGAGGTCAGGCGGCGGGTTGTGGCTACTGGGGGAGGTGGGAGTCTCGATCTTCTTCTTCGACCCGCGGATCGAGGGAGTTTTGGCGCGCATGTGTCTGTCACAGTCGGAGCCCGTTGCGGCGGGGCGTGACGTGGAGCAGCGCGGATCCACAAACGCCAACGAATGAGAGGCATGTGTGGATGTGTCGCCAACACGGCAACCCGCAACATTGATAGTGACATTCCGTGGATCATGGAAATATTGGATGATACTGCAGTAACTGCGTGGAAAGCTTGGGTCCCGTCTATGAGTATAACAAAGCTGATGCTGGTATGAATCATCTATCAACTTCTAGTGTGTCCTCCCATCCCCGCCGATCGTACACAATTCTGTAGCTGGTTGCTGTAGCCTTATCAAACAGACAAACGCAAGAAATGTAGCATGAAGTGCCATCCGTGTATCGCTTCTGAGCGGCCCAAAACTCCAAGAACAAGCGCCACGCTAAAAGCGAGAAACCACGGCAAATCTTTAGACCTTACAAAATGAAGCTCCTGTTCAGCGTAAAGGAAAGGGGAGGGTGGGAAAAGATACGAAAAGAGAGCGCTGCGGTCATCTCAAAAGTACCGCTGCGATCGAGTCCTACTCGACCATCACGTTCTGTCGCCGCTGACTGAGGCTCAAGCTTCGACTCGGCTCTCCTCGGCGTGTTGAGGTATAGTGGCCCAGCGAAGTCAGCCGCCGGCGGGCCTGAGACTGGTTGTCTTGTTCGCTCATATCCTCTTCAACCACAGACGGAGTAGACTCGCGCGCAAAGCGACGCCGACCGCCATCAAGGTTGAGAGAGGCAACGCGCGGGATTTCCCGATTGATGTCAGGAGCGTTGCCGTTCGCGCGCCGTGCACTCAACGACTCGCGCAAGCTGGGGCTGCGATGCGTGACTTTGCCTGACGCAGGCGTGTATTCGCGAGGACTTGGATGATGGGTAGAGCGGAAATTGCCGACATCGGTCATCGCACGCGAGGGCGGCCGAGCGTAGTCTTCGTCTCCACCCGCCTGTTCCTGGCGTTCGAAGCGTGATGCCGCCTGTCTGGTGCTCAACCGACTGGGACGGTGAGCATCGAGGGTTCGACGAGGCTGCGATGGGGTAGTCTCTTGTTCAGACATGTCGTCAGCGCTGGCTTGAGGGCTGCTCAAGAGGTTGTTCTGAGGTTGGAGTCCGAGAATACTGCTCCTACGGGCTTCTAGACGGCTCAAAGGCCGGTTGCCGAGCTGGCTGAGATCCTCACCGTAGGCTAGACTGGTTCGGGAGTATTTTTGTTTCAGAGGATTCAGCCTAGGTGGCGTTTCCACCGCCATCGGGGAGGACATGATACTGGGCGCTTCGTGTTTTCCCTCGCATAGCGCGAGACACAGGTCCGTCAAATTGCGGCACATGAGATCGGCTTTGCGGCGGATATGGCGATCGGACACAGTAACTCCATTGATGATGGATGCAGCAGAAAAGGTTGTGCCTTGAGGCCCGGCGCTCCCAGTCATGGCTGCCAATTGAAGCGCATCCATCGCTGTTGCCTCGAGAGTGCGGTACAAGGAGGTGCTGAGCAGCGCCTTGGCTTTTGAGAGCGCCGCATGGAGGGTAGGGTGAATGTCTGCGAGAGAAATCTGACCAGCTGCTGGAGACTTCAAGCCTTCGGCACCAGCTCTCGTGTCATTTTCCGATTTCCGATCTTGCTTCGGAGACGAGGTAATGGTAGTCGGCGCGGTCGTCGCTGTGCGCGGTCTTTCCGAGTTGGAGCCGCCTCCAGCGACCGCCGCACTAGAGCTCGACGGCAGTTTTCCAGTAAGCTCCAGTTTTTTAATCCTCGATTTCAGATCGTCAAGCTCATCCCAAACGGTTGAAGGCGCGGTTTGCGAGTCAACCGAGTCCGACTCGGCCGCTGATCGCTTCGCCTCTGAACTGTTTGCTGGGGAATCACCGTCAGAGTCTGCGGTTTTGACGTAGTTGCTGCCTCTCTGATTATCGTGAGACGACGCTGTGGAAGGGTATCCAAAAGATGGACGGCGGCGACCGAAAGTTGGGAGTTCTGGCGATTTCTCGGGTGATTGTACGCGATCGTGAGCGCGTGTGTAGGATCTTGGAGAACACTCAGGTGCGGCTGAGAAGCGGCTTGCGCGCCTGAGTTGTGCGTTGCCGTCTTCGTAGCGCGGCGAGGTGAAGCTGGTCCCGGCGGTCCTGTAATTGTTGTTGGCACGGCTGGTATCAATGTGTGTGCTGAATCTTGACGAGGGCCGGGACGACGGAAGCTGGCCGATCGTTCGCGGACGCTTGGTCTCCGTGAGAGGGCGAAGGGAGGGCGAACTCGGCGGGAGACGCTTGTCGGCCCAGGACGAGCGCGAACCGGCGCGCTGGGTGATTGTGGGCTCGCCGTCGGTGCTGTCCTCGGCGAGCTGCATGAACAGGTCGCCCTGCGCGTCCGTCGGTGTCTGGTCCATGTCCACGTCGGCGGGGCTGCCGGTCAAGGCTGCCAGTGTGGTGTCGTCGCGGGCGGGTTTGGAGGCGGGCGGGCGTGCGGTCGAGAAGGCTGGGTAAGAGGTGACGCGCGGGTGTGACGCTTGCGCGGGGCGGGCTCCGGATGAGAACCTGAAGACAGCGCTCAGGCCCGCGACATCGCTGCGCGGCGGCGAGAGCAGAAGAGAGCGGCGTGGAGTTGGAGTGCGCGTGGACGGCGCGGACGAGGCAGGCGAGGCGGCGTCGGCGAAGTTGTAGGCAAGCGGCGACGATGCGAGTTCCCCCTTGAGAGGCTGCCGGTCGGTATTATAGCCCTGACTCGCGGCGTTATTGCTTTGCAGGCGCGACGGCGCGCGCGAATGGGCGAGGAATCGGGCAGGGATCGCTGGCACCGGCGGTTCGGTGTGGGAGGTCCAGCTGGAGCGTTTTGCGGCTTGCGTGTGAAGCTGCTCGTCGCCAACGGTGCGGCGGCGCAGGCGTGAAGGGGCTGGCAGTTGCGTCGTGGGTGCACAATCATAATCGGTGGTCGCAGAGGCTGGGGACTCGGGTGCGTGGGCGGGCCGGGCAGGCGAGCGATTAGCGTGGCAGCTCGCGTCCACGCGGGCGGCGGCCATGGGCTGCAATGCAGTTTCTCACGCGTGCGCGGGTGTGATGAGGCGAGGGCTCGGATGGATCAGGGCGTGCGTGTGCGTGTGTGTGTGTGTTTGTGTGGGAAGCGAAGGCGTCGCTCGCCGCCTCGAAAAACAGGCCCTGCCGCCCGCGCTCACTTTACGCAATATCGAGGCGCTTGGAGTGCTCCACCGCAGCCTCGTGCGCGCCGCCGTCAGCCTGCCAGACATGCCCTTCCTCGTCGACTCCGCCCGCGGCATCCATACACGCGAGCGCTCGAGCCGCACTCGTGCACCGCGCATCCGCCGGGATGTCTCTGCGACGCTCTGCCGCGCGCAGTCTCATCGTGCGCCTCTTCCCAAACGCCCCGAAGGGTGGTCGTCGAAGACTCTGAAACACATTCTGGCCCGCAATGCCCCTTGGAATATAGCAATGGCACTCCCTGTGAAGTCTGTATGCGCCACAGGCCGCAGCGTCCAATCGCGGCCGGTGTTTTCGCGTATGAGACGTGACGAGGGCACTCTGACCAGGACAGCTCGGCTGGGGATGCGAAACTCAAAACGCCCTGACGCCGGTCTGGGTATGTCGCGCATGATCCTAGCCCGCAACGTCTTCATCCCCTGAGCCGCAGATGGTGAGCTTGCTCGGACTTTCATGGCAGCAACTTCACGGGCGACCTGATGTACACTCCTCGGCGACACGAACCAAAGCCTCTTCACAGTCTGCTCGCTAATCTCACGCCGCGGACAAACATCAGATTCTCAGCATCACTGGGATTGCTGCTCACGTCTGACCGTCGGAGACAAGTGCCTGACCGAGACAAGACTACGTACCAAGGAGAAGTGACTATTTTGGCCCTTTGGGCTTTGTCGGAGATCATTTCGCGAATATCCAATGTTCACGGGAATGCACTTAAGGCAAAGGTTCTCACGTAATGTCTGTAAGAAGTGCTATTATTACACGCCAGTATTGTGGCTGCCGCCGCCTCTCCCGGTGATCTTCCTGGTACCGACGCCGCAACGGGGAGCAAGGCTTTTTTCGCAGAGTCGGCCTTCAAGCTTGCTACCGCTCACTATTTCGACGACGAGACACTCCGACTGCAAAGCATGATGAGTTTCAGAACGCGCTGAGATTCCGTACAGCCGCGCTCGACTACTTATCACAAGAACATACAGTCTTCGCCAAGTCGCCTGTAAGTCTGCTGCGCACCGCGGCTGAGCCGGGTGTGAGGGACCCGCAAGCTGCGATACCACGTGCGGGGCAGTGACGGGTCTCCTCGGTCGGTCATCAATTGCAGCTCATCAAGCCTAAGGTACCATGCTTACAGCTCGAGTACCTCACGTCTCTCTGCTCGCCAAGACTTTTCACTTCCTTCTCATTATGCTAGGAGCTACGAAGTGCATGTGAACCAAAAGTCGCCGATGCGGTTTCTGCCCCGCCTCCCCTGCGCTCGCGCCGCCTCCCCGCCGCCTGGACCGTGGCTGCATTGCATGTGACGCTCCTAGGTGCCACATCCGCCAACTGACTTGCCATCCAATGCAACCATGACGGCCGAGACGCACGCCTCCACCTATCGTACGGCCACTCCCACCTGACGAGGGCACATTCGCCCTCAACACTCCAGGGACCGCCTCAATACACGAATACGCAGACATACGAAAAGACTCCAAGACAGCTAACATGGCGAGCCGTCCGCCGCCTCGCCGACTCTTACCTGCCCTCGCACGCCGCCCTCCTCCACCACAGCACACCGGCACCAGCTTCTATCACCTGCCCGCCGAGCTGCGCATTGAGATATATAGACTCGCCCTCGCCTCAGTCCGCATCCACATCCTGCCGCCCAACAGCACCGAGCGCAGCGCACCACACAGCCTTGTCCTCACCACCCGTCAAGTGCGCAACGAAGTATTGCCTCTGATACATAACTCCTGCCCGATCCGCATCGACGTCACGGACTTCAACTTCGACGGCATGCTGGCGTGGATGGCGCGCATGCCGCCCGACCAGGAAGAGAACCTGCGGAAGAACACACAGCTGCGCATCGAGCTCTGCACGACGTCGGCCGCGAACGCCAGGAAGGACAAGACAAGCAATTCGATGAAGAACTCCGGTAGCCTGAGACGCTGGCTGCACATCCGCGCAGACCCATACCGCCCGCAGCCGGACTGGAAATACTCGGGCCCGAGGCCGGATTACAAGACGGCGTACGAGATGAAGAGGCGGGCGCTGCGGTCAAGGAAACCCGGCGAGAAGCAGGAGCTGATGAAGATGCTCGTTTCGATTGGCGTGGAGTTCCCAGATACATGAAAGATGATCGGATAGAAGCTTACCACCAACGTACGATCCGATCGAGGCCAACAGGCAGGAAAAGAGATGAACTGAAGAGGCGCCTCGATCGCCACCAAGCTATTACGCAGCATGCATTGTCGCGGAGAAAATTCTCTTGATGGGCTATTGCCAGTAGCGCTGCCGGCAGCGTACAGCATCGGCACTTCTAAGGAGGGCTACCCACATTCTCGCGTGCATTTACCGGCAGCTGCGCCTTACGACACCGACTTGTTTCCAGATCTCTTCAAGGAGAGGAGCGAACCTGCAAGCGTTTTGTCATTTTGGCCTATCTCGAGCTCGAGCTCCGCCCAGCATCGCATGGAGCTACTGTTTCGGTTCCTAGAGGCACGCTTTGATTGGTTTTGCTAGACAGCATCGTTGTATAAGCGTGCAGATATCGCTCGCGCGTTGCTTTGAAGGCATGGCATGGGTTGGTCCCTATAGTTGCCTAATGTGGAAGGTTTCTGGGCCAGTCTCCATGTCATATACAGATGCCCCACGCTATCCCATAGATCTGGATACTGTATCTGACGGGGCTCAAATTGCTGATGTGTATTGTCTCGTCGGCCCCTCCACGTCTCATCTAATATTGGTCTCTCTAGTGTGAAAGCTGGTCTGATAAACAGTCGAGAGGAGAGGATAGCACGTCAGTGCTTTGTTTCGGGAGATTGCGACTTTACGATTCGCGCGGAAGCGATGCTTCAAAGACAACTCATCAACCCAATACTCCATCCTCACGTTAAGCAGAAAACAAAGCCTTTTCACGCTGTTCGACAGCGTGATGTAAGGTAGATCCTAGGTGCGCTGGCAATGCCCTTCACTCCGCATCGCGAAGAGCCCGCCTTTCTATCCGCACTAGACCCATGCAGGCAAGCTAGACCCGCCCCCGCGCATCCTTTGCCAACGACGATACAAGGCTTCGACCTCTTATCTCTACCGTGGTGTTCCCGAGTTCCCTATGCAGCATCGCTATGCGATAGGTGGCTGCGGGATGGCCACCGACGACGGGCCGCGTATCAGAGGCGTGCCCGGCCGGGCATGTCGAACGACCATGGCTTCGGAGCAGCGTATCAGGAGCACGCCAGGGCGGGCAGTTTGGCGGGCATGGCAATGGGATCACGCTGTCTCATCATCGTAGTCCTGATGAGTAGATAAAGGCACGAGATGTCAGGTGAGCTGAGGTACTGGAGTACATGCTTGTTGCAAACTGCATGCACTCGCCTTTCATATTATTCTCCGTTTCCCGCTGGTGAGCTCAGCTTGCATCGCGCATCGATACCACTGCTATCATAGGACCGATCCAACATGGCGTCAGCAGGCGACGACTCTAAAGTCATCCATGAGAAGCTCAGAGACGCCAGCCCAGCCCGCAACGACAGCGTCCAAGAGGGCGAACTCGAGGCCTTGGGCTATAAGCAGGAGCTCACTCGCAATCGCAGTCTATGGACGCTGCTCTTCCAGTCACTCGCGATCGCCGCTATCCCGTATGGTGAGGGCGGCCCTCTCATGTCGGCCATCTATGGCGGCGGTCAACTATCCATTTTCCTGGGCTGGATTGTCGTTTTGATACTGGATGAATGCATTGCTCTTTCTCTGAGCGAGTTTGCGTCGCGATATCCGACCTCTGGAGGGCCAAGCTACTGGGTCTTTCGTATGTCGTACAGCGATGCAACTCAATTTACATCAACAGTGACCAGCTGACCCTCGATGCCATCTAGAACTCGCGCCCAAGGGCAAGATCACCCTCGCATATATTACAGGATGGGTATGGCTTATCGGCAACTGGACTATCACGCTTTCCGTCAATTTTGGCTTCGCAAGTCTGATCTCGGGCACTGTATCCATGTATCATCCCGACTTCACACTCTCGGCATGGCAGCTGCTCTTGATCTTCTACGCCATCTGCATCTGCGCGTTTGTAATCTGCTCATTCGGCAACAAGTGGCTACCTATGGTCGATACCGCCACGGCAGCATGGACAGCACTATCAATTATCATCATCATGATCGCCCTATCCGTTGTCGCAGACACCGGCCGCCACTCCGCGGGTTACGCCCTCGGCAACTACGACACGTCCTTCTCCGGCTGGGGTGGTTTCACCTTCTTCATAGGCCTGCTGCCAGTAGCGTACTGTTTCTCGGCCATAGGGATGATTTCCAGCATGGCTGAGGAATGCCACGACGCACCAGTCAAGGTCCCCAACGCCATCAGCCTGTGCGTGCCGGTGGGAGGCATCGCGGGTCTGTTTTTCATTATCCCGATTTGTGTCACTATGCCTCCCCTGGAAGACGTTATTGGTGCGCCCGCTGCACAAGCTCTGCCGTACATCTTTCACAGGGTCATGGGCTCGCCCGGGGGCGGGCTGGGTCTTATCTTCCTGGTGCTGGTCATAACGCTCGGTTGCAGCATTTCCATCACGAACGCTGCGTCGCGCTGCACTTGGGCGATGGCTAGAGACAACGCCATCCCTGGCGCAAAACTATGGGTTCGTCCATCTTACAACGACGCGTAGATCTTTCAGTTAACACGATCGCAGTTCGTTCTGGCTTCTACCAAACCTCTTTCCCAATGGCTTTGACCAAACCTAACCTAGTGTCACAGGGCCCAAGTCCACCCAACCCTCGGCGTGCCAGTGAACGCGCTCATCCTCGTCACCGTCGTACAAATGCTCCTGGGCCTCATCAACCTCGGCAGCACGAGCGCTTTCACCGCCTTCGTCTCCGTCGGTGTGCAAGCCCTCGCGCTGGCCTACAGTGTCCCCATCGCCGTCAGTCTGCTCAACAAGCGCGAGCAGGTCTTGAAAGCCCGCTGGAATCTGGGCACTGTTTTTGGTCCTATCGTCAACGTGATCGCTTTGGTGTGGATTGCGTTCGAGCTTGTGTTGTTCAGCATGCCGACGGCGTTGCCGGTGACGGCTGTTAGTATGAATTATGCGAGTGTGGTGCTGGTTGGGTTTGGGGCGATTGCTGCTGTGTGGTATGGAGTTCATTCGAGGAAATGTGAGTTGTCTAATTATTGGAATTGGCTAATTGGGCATACTGCTGACTGACTCACAGCTTATCATGGTCCGCCGCCATCTGAAGGCTTGTGATAGAGACGGAAGTGATCGATCGATGTTGGAGGGCAGGGTTTGTAGCCAATCTATAGGTCTGTACGCATGCTCGCAAGGAGACTGCGATTTATCACACGAAGCCGTCTCCGATCGAGAGAATCTTATTTTTCCCCTCTTCAATAATTCAACTAGCCCGGGGGGAAAACAATGATGAATCTTCGTTTGATGATCTGCCATCAATAGAATGCATGCATTACCCCACAATTCCATTGCTCGATGTTGCGTCATGAGACGAAGTGACCATGATGAGCTCACCAACGTGCAATCGTCGAGATCAAACAATCGACTACCTCCTCGCCATATCCTTCAGCTCCTGACAACACCATCCATGCACTTGACGACTCTGCTAGCTTTCCTAATCAGCTTCATCACATACACCCTCGCCTCACAGCACAACAACCAGCAGCCTCTCCGCCACCACCACGACTCCAACGCAATGTCCAAGAGCCTGAACGTCTTCAAGCAGCCGCTTGCCCTGCACAGCACGCAGCCCATGACCGGCTTCTTGCGCAATGGTTACTGCGAAGTGCCCGCTTCGGATTTTGGCAACCACGCCGTCGCCGCCGAAGTCACCGATGAGTTCCTCGATTTCAGTGCGAAGCAGGGCAACGATCTCCGCCCTATTCCGGGGATGAAGGGCGGCTGCAAGTGGTGTCTTTGCGTGAGCAGGTAAGGTTGCCCAGTCCATTTGGGTGTAGCAGGAATTCATAGCTGACATCTGTGCCCAGGTGGAGAGAGGCTTTCGACGCCCGCAAGAACCACCCTCTCGGCGACCAGATTGTCCCGAAAATCTTCTTGAACGCTACGAATGAGAAGGCGCTGAACAAGGTCTCCCTTGACGAGCTGAAGCAGTTCGCTGCGGACAAGCAAGAGTAATCGGTCGACTGCTCTTGCCTTTTTAACGATTGAGAGTTTATGCAATACTGTATGACTATCTTACAGAGAGAAGATTCTTTAATGTACAACGAATTCGCTATGGTTCGCATTTCGACTCGTTCCCTCGCGGTGATGATCCAGCATTGCCGCTGGTTGTCTGGCTATATTACAGACGTCTCGATGTCCCGTTGTCCATGGGGCGCATTCTCCTATGCGCTGCAACAGGCCAATGTACAACGTCCTCCTTATCTATGAGAATATGCTGTCGCCTTCCGCTTGCTTATGGGAATGCACTGCACATAGTCTCATCAGAGCGGTTGCTCTTCACCATATCGTTTTAGCCAGGTCTCAGAAAGGGACGCGCGACTCCTCGACAGTCCCATGTGAGAAGCTGCATGATGTCGGTGCGCGATCCCTGTGTCCTCGTAATATCCGATGGCCGTCTCCATACGTTCTTGCACTTATTCCCCTCAAATCTTCATTTTTCTGTACTGTCCGAAACGGTCTGTATTTTGCGGTACTCCTCTTCCAGTTGTCGTTGCATTTCGAAGTCGACCTGTCGCTCTCGCTTGATGCGCTGTTGTTCCATGTCGCGAATGACACCCTGGTGCATAGCCTATAGTCTGCGATCAACAAAATGCTCCATGCAATAGATCCGAAGATGAAACTCACGGCTTTGTCGGCTACCTGTTGCTGGTGGACGAAGTACACGATGCCGATGGTGCCCAGGACCGTAGTGGCAAGTGTGGCCTTCGCCGTCGCCGACATGTTGCTCCCTGTAGTATTGTAGGGTAAATGGGGTGTTGACGTCTTCAAATCATTGTAGAGTTGAGCCGCATCTCGTTGCTGCTCGCCTCACCTTCCCGACTTTTGGTGAACCAGCCCGATGTCATGAGCTCGGATGTTGGCTGTCGCGGCGATGCAACAGCTCCACCTTGGTCTAGTCCTCGAGCCGATCTACTGCCAGACACTTTACCTGCTTCAGATCGAACATATTCGCCAACACCAGAAGTCAAGATGGTAGGCGAAGCTAGGACAACACGGTGCTGGCCGCTGCTAATCTATCCTACAGGCAGCACAGAACTCCGCCGGTATCCAGACACTGCTCGATGTACGTTCAACCCAAGCTACCTCCAGCGACCGAATGACATACCCCATGGGCGCGCGAATCTTGAATTTCCTCGATCGTCTGTGAATCTAAGAGCTGGGAATGCTACGGTCAAATGGTTGAGGCGGGGGCATTGGGACAGGAGCTGATGGCGTGGAACAGGCAGAGCGCGAGGCGCAGAAGATTGTCCAGAAGGGTGAGTCTACATGCAACTGCCGGAGTCGCGACTTGTGCTTCAATAGTCCGCTGTTGAGACATTTGAAGGGGCAGCGTTTCTCTGGTTGTTAGATATCACAAGTTTCGGGCAGATGCTAACACACGATTGCAGCCAGGGAATGTACGTAATGAATCGCGCCGACTAGATGCTCTGCTGTCCGCTTGGACGTAAGCGCGAATTGCATTCTGACAAGAGACAGACCGCACCAAGAGGGTGAAGGACGCCAAGTCTGAGGCACAGAAGGAGATTGAGGACTACAGGCAACAGAAGGAGACCGAGTTCAAGTCTTTCGAGTCCCAGGTGAGTCCCCTTGGAGTCAATGAACGATCTTAACACTGCGAATTGGGGCTGATAATGGGGTTAGCAAACCAGCGGCAACAAGAAGGCCGAGGAGGACGCGGAGAAGGCGACCGAGAAGCAGCTTGAGGAGATCAAGTCGATTGGCCAGAAGACTGGACCCAAGGTAAGCGGGACCTGGAGCTTAGTAGTCGGCTTCGAAACTTTGCTGATGATATCAAGGTTGTCGACGACCTGTTGAAGGCAGTGGTCACTGTCAACCCTGAGGTTCCGACGAGGACGGAACAGCCCACCGCGTAAGAAGCAGGCTTAACAACAGGGACTGCTGGAATGACATTGAAAGCAAGCGTTGATACCTTTTGAACTGTATACATTCGATAAATACATCCAGCCATCTCTCTTTCCTGAAAACACCCTGCTTCGCCTTCCAGCTATTTGGAGAGTGTCTACATCTCGCAGATCAGCCAACCAAGTATGCACGAATCCTATCGAGTTATGCTTCCCGATCATTGCCCCTTGTTCCCTCACGAATATCACCCCGTCTTCAGATACCTTTCCAATCTCCGTTGGCAGAAGCATGTAGCGTTGACCACTTATGCTGTCATAAAATGACGCTAACTGCTTCCGGAAGGAACGTGCATCCCAAGGTCGATTTGTGGACGTCTACGTCCAATCTTGGGCATCTTGAAACAAATTACCTTCTTATCTAATGACTATGCTTCTCATTCATCGGACCGCCCTTCGTCGGCGTATGATCGCTGGTAACTGGAAAAGTGTCCTTCGCGTACAAAACGCGCATTTTCACTCCTCTCCCGCGCGTCTTCAACCCGTACACGACCCGCGTCTGAAGGACTTCGGCAATGTCATCAAGGACGAATTCGCAGCAATCCGCTCGGAATACCAGACCCCCAAGAATCCAATCATCCTAGCGCATGGCTTATTGGGATTCGATGAACTGCGTCTGGATCCATCGCAACTCCTACCAGGCATCCACTACTGGCGCGGGATCACCGAAGCTTTGGCGGCGAAGGACGTCGAGGTCATCACGGCCACCGTTCCACCGTCCGGATCGATTGAGCAGAGGGCGGAGAAGCTGGGCGAGAGCATTGCTCAGAAAGCCGCCGGAAAGGCTGTGAATATTATCGCGTGCGTTTCTCGTCATCGGTTTTGGTTTCATGCGCTTTGACTGACGGATCATACTAGACATAGCATGGTAAGCCCAACCTCTTCAGTTGATCACGTATAGCTATGTTCTCCAGTCCTTGGATCCAATGGCAATTCAAGTTGGCTGGACGACACTGCTGCGGTGACCGAGGCAGTTGCTTAGAGCAGTACCAAGTTTGATCGCTGACCTTTCGATAGGGGTAAAATGCGCCACTGAATGTGATTTCAACATGTACTGACTTCTTGCAGTGGACTGGATTCACGTTACATGATATCTGAGCTCAAACCAAAGGGCGTAGAAGTGCTTTCTTTGACAACGATAGCCACGCCTCACCATGGTTCAGCATTCGCAGACTATCTTTTCAAACGAATAGGCGTGACGAATATCCCAAAGCTATATCGTCTGCTTGACTTGTTCGGGTTTGAGACTGGCGCCTTTGAGCAGCTAACGAACAAGTACATGAATGTGAGGGCGACACTTGTCGAATGCATTTGTTGGCAGCTTACTGACAGCAGGCTCCAGGATTCATTCAACCCACGCACGCCAGATAGCCCCGACGTGCGCTACTTCAGTTACGGAGCTGCCTTGAGCCCTCATCTGACATCTGTCTTCCGCAAGTCACACAAGGTCGTGATGGGAGCCGAAGGGCCGAACGACGGGCTCGTGAGCGTCCAAAGCTCGCAGTGGGGCGAGTACAAGGGCACGCTCGACAACGTTAGCCATCTGGACCTGATCAATTGGACGAACCGCCTTCGCTGGCACCTATGGGCATTGACCGGCACTCCTCGGACTTTCAACGCCATTGCGTTCTACCTCCACATCACGGGTGCGACTCTGCGCTGGCACAAAATCTGAGAGCTCTTGACTGACCCCTTTCATTAGACATGCTCGCCAAAGAAGGGCTGTGAGCTCTGCTCCGCACCGGCTTCCTGATCGTCATTGCAAACCCTCGTATCAGCGGAGCACGGCACCGACCTGTCTCTGACCGTCGCCTGCTCTGCAGCCAGGGCACGCTCGCACCCAGCATCATGACAGACGGCACAGCCGACACATCCGACCACGCTCCCCGCGAACAAGCCCCAACAAGCACCCCGCCCACACCCCCATCTCTATACCCTCACACACGTCCAGAACCCTCGCGCACCCTCCCCTCCCGCCGACGCTCCGCCACACCCGTGCATGTCTCACGCTCGAGCGCCACAGCGTCGACACGGGCTTCCTCGCTCCGGCCCCGAGACCTGCGAGCGGCGAAATGTCTCACCCCAGCGACCTACTTATAGCCCACCGCGCCCAACGGCGTGATCTGCAGGAACGGACGCGAGTCCGCTTGGCACGCTACGGGCGGACTTGTCTTGGGCGACGTGAACGTCGCGCGTGCAGGGTCTGCAGCGAGACCCTATCTAGACATGTAGATAGAGCCGGGAAATGCTTTAGGCTATGACTACATCGTACCGTGAGGGGCGGCGAGCGGCGAGCGGCGGGCAGCGTCCGAATGCCTCGAAGTGACGATCTCAAGTCCAGCATCGCCGACGCAATAGCGAAGCTGATGGCGGTGTCCGCAGCTTGGAAATTTGACTGCCGCAAAGAAAAAGCCGTGAGACCGAGTGCTCTCTTCGAACGTGTCATTAAAGATTACTTGATATGTCCTGACCATCGAATTCCTTGTCTATGTACATACAACGACGGCCGCGGCAAAAGACCGCACCCCCTCTCTCGGGGCGGACCCGTCCACTTCCCCCTTCGTCGGCCGTGAAACATTCTAAATGAGAAAAGATGCCTCTATGCTGTAACCTCGGGGTAAGGTGAAAAATGAGTGAAAATGTTGTGTAAGTCGTAAAAGAGGTCGGACCCTCGCCCGCCGCGACGGACGGGGCGAGACTCGCCTATGAGAAAGAAGGAAAATGCACGAGCGCCATCGTGGGCGATGCGGGGGTGTACGAAAGGAAAAGGAACTTTTTCTCAGCTAGCCGCCGCTCGAGCGAGCGCTCGCTTTACTCGTAGCGGTAGCAGTAGGGGCCGGCGAAGTTGTCCATGAGGTCGCCGAAGACCTGGTCGTCGGCGACGAAGCCGAAGGGGATCATGTCGGAGAGCTGCATGGGGTCGCTGGGCGGGTCGTTGTTGAGGGTGGAGGTGCCGTGGATGATGTTCTGGCGGCCGTTGATGTCGAGGTTCTGCCAGATGATCCAGATGCGGTCGATCATGCCGTGGTGCAGGAAGAAGACCGGGTCGTTGGGGCTGGAGTGGAAGTCCTCGAGCTGCGAGGGGCCGCCGCCGAGCCAGTGGCCGCCGCCGTGCACGCCGAGGGCGTTGTCGTGGCCGCCGTAGCCCTGCATGAGCTGCTGGAAGTCCTCGATGTAGATCTCGCCGAGGATGAGGTCGGTGACGTTCTTGTAGCTGTTGTACTGGCTGCTGATGGCGGGGTTCAGGTCACGGGTCAGGCAGCGGCGGTTGTGGTCGAAGTGGCCCTGGACGTTCTCGTCGCCGTAAGGAGAGCTGACGGGACCGAGGTTGGTGACAAAGTCGTTGAAGGGGCCGTTCTGGACGCAGCCACCACCAGTTCCGGGCGGGAGGTTGATCTGCATGGTTCCGAGCCAAGTGTTGGACCTGTTGGGGACGTACTCTCCGTTGCCACCCATAGACCACTCGTCACCGTTGAAGACCTCGCTGTCCTGAGGAGCGGCGGCGTCAGCGGCCCAGTCCCAGTAGGGCATGTAGCCGGTGTAGCCACAGAGGTTCCTCAGGTCCTGCTCCAGGGCGTGGATGAAGAAGCGGTGCCATGCCAGGAAGTCGGCGGTCATGTGGATCTGGGTGGTGTAGTTGATGTGGGTGGCGACGAACTCGTCGTAGCGGGTGAAGACACCGGGGTAGTTGGGACGCTCAGCCTCGGTCATGCGCTGGGGCGGGGTGTGGTGAAGGCAGGTGACGGCGTCGGTGAAGGACTTGCGCTGGTCCTTGGACATGGCCCTGAACTCCTGGCGGACCTGGGCATTGTCGTAGGTGCAGGCCTGGTTGCGGGCGTTGATGTTGTCACGCATGCGACCGTCGGCGGTGTTGCTCACATCCTTGAAGGCGGCGCCAGACTGGATGTCCTCGGGGGAGTAGTCGGAGAGGGGGGGAGACTGGGCGAGGGCGAGGCCGGAGACGGCGGCCAAGCCGGCAAGGGAAGAAACGAAATGCATAACGACCGGAGTGGTGTGCTGTACCCTGAGAAGAAATGGATACCAGCGCAAGAATGAGCAAGTAAGAAAAGGTAGCGGTGCAGGTGGCTGAAGAAAGGAAGTGCCAGCGGATTGAGAGGCGCGCAACGTCCTCTTGAACCAGGAGTGGGTGAGGCCAATCGTGCGACGGAGCTTGTTCTCCGCCAACGTCCCGCCGGCGACCCCATCGCAGCACGCCGGCCATTGGCCTACCGCACATGAAAGTCTCCGACTTTAGAAACGAGGGTGGGTTTTTGCGGGCGGCCAGCCTGCCAGCCTTTGCCCGATCGAGGGCAGGCAGCGTTTGACGGACCACGCAGCGACCCGGCGTGCCCAAGGCGCCACGCGGTCGCATCAGCAATTTAGCGGCACAGACAAGCTTTTGGAGGCGCAGCGCAACCTGGAGGAGACGCACGCTACCGTTGTTGCTTGAGGTTAAGCGTAATTGTAGGACGGTCGTCGTCGACGCCACTGCGGCCGTCAAGGTGTAGGGCAGCCGTCGATAGCAGCAGCTCGCCCGCAGCTGTACACCCACCCAGTCGGGGCGCGATCACGAGGGCAGCTCTGCGCGTGCCGTCTTTGCCGTGACAGGCGATCCAAAGTTAGCAGCAGCTGCTGTTGATCTGCGTCGTCACCAGGAACGACCGGTTTTAGCGGTGCGAGCGAGCGACAGCGGCCCGGCGTTGAGCCGCTCAGCTGCAGGTACCAATGGACGACGGCGGCGAGGGCGGCAGGGGCGCGAGAGCGGGTACAGGGATCTGCCCAGCTCCACATGGTGCGCCAGCTCCTGAAAATCGTCGGCCACTTTGATTGCCTGCCACCTCGCACGCTCCAGTACTCGTCGTCATGCCCTGCACATAATAACTCTCCCGTATTTCCACCTGCCTGCTCAACGTCAGATGGCACACCGTGCTCGGGTTGCTGTACGCTTCATTGTCCAAGTGCCGAACATGCACACTCGAACGCTTCGACTGTCGGGCCATAACATTTCTATCAATGTGTCGGGTCGGCAGCCCGAGGCTGGTCTCACTGCGCCAGCGTGCCCCGACTCCACCTCCACCCGAGCCACTGACCCGGCATGTCAACAGCGCATCCGCCGCTGCCGTGCTACCTGACCATCCACTGTATCTGAGGGCTCGTGGCGCGCAGCTTCGTGGGCAATCCATCCAGTTCGAGGAGGGTATGCAGGAGAGGCAAGCCTCGGCGTGTGATGCGAGAAGTGGAAGAGGTTCGTGCACATGCTGGTGAGCGCTTGCGTTTTATTTCCGTTTACCTCATTGTCGAATGCTCGATGTCTAAAAAAAAAAAATCCTCGAATGCCGCAACCGACATCACCAGATACGCGGTGACGGGCAAGCAGCCCGCTGTATCGTCGACGCTGCCCTAGTCTTTCAATCTCGATGAGTACGAGCATCCATGCCTTATAGTTGCACTAGTACTGTCACCTCGCTGCCAAACGATTACATCGCACACCGTCATCCGCTCACTCAAGCGCATGCATGCGCTCCTTCAGTATCCGCTCGAGCAAGCTGATCAGATCTCTGCAGCACATCTCCTTCGCGCTCTTCTGGCCAAAGACCGCCGGTGTCTGGAACAACGGCCCCTGTAGACGAGGTTCCCTGTCGACATCACGTTCCGTATAGAACGCAGCTGCGTTGTAGAATCCCGGCCCAGCCAGGCCACCTCCTGAATGCGCGCATGGCTTCAACTCGAAGCGCGGTTGCGTGAAGCCAAGTCGCAGGCTGTACTCGGCCACCTGCTTTGCCGGCGAAATGTCAGACGTGACTTCCATGGAGGCATCACTGCCTTGGTCGTCTGAAGACTGGCGTCGCTTGCTGCGATGTTCCCGTGCAGGCGCGGCGAGCAGGCCATTCTCGCGCAGCCACAGAACCGCATCTCTGGCCGCACGCCGCTTAGCCTCCGCCTTGTTCGAGTAGAACGCAGTTTCGGATCCGAACACCCGCTCCGGCACGGCGGCGAGTCGGACAGTGCACGCAAACTTCTTAGGATGGATGCACTGGCCCGACATCTGCTCGGCGCGCATGCTCTTCTCGAAGCTCTCGAAATACGGCGTCGTGCTCCTCAGACACTGGGCGAACTCGACGAGCCGCGCGATCCAGTTCTCGTCTCCCAGCCCTTCCCGGAGACTCGCCTCGCTACTCGTGCGGTCGAGCGTCTTCCGCTTCTCCTTACGAGGCGCCTCGCGCCTCTCGAGGACCGCAAGAGCGCTCCGGGCGACGGCGTCTTTGGCCTGCCTCTTCGAAGGAAACGGCCCGTCCTCCTCGCACACGCAGTCGCCGAACTCCACCCTCGCGGTGAAACAGCCCTTGGCGACCTCCTCGAAGGTGAACTCAGGCGTGACGGAGTGAAGCTGGCACAGGTGGTTCATTCTCGCGACGACCTCGCCCGTCACCTGGACGGGCGGCAGGGGTCGGATCAGCTGCTGCTGCTTGGCGACTCTGAGCGGGACGGAGGGGCGCAGCGGGATGGGGTGCATGGCGTCCCATTCTTCGATGGTGTACATGACTTTGCCGCCGGTTGGTGCGGTGTCGATCGGAGGGTGGAGCGTGTTGTCCATGGTGTGCGGGTTTGGTTGTGTCTGGGGAGGAATTATTTGGCGCTTGGAGCTGAGATGTAATCGTGGATTGCTGTCGAGGACCTGGCAAATCGTGATGTCCGGTGTCTAGAGGTGAGGCTCGTGAGTGACGCTTTTGATGGTGCAGGTGATCCTGAAGTAGTGGTTTGCCTTGCTGTTCTTGTACGTGTGTTTGAGGACACGCCGCCAAAGCTTGTTGCTCACTCGCGCTGGGCTCCCGGACAACGCTTCTCTATTGTTCTATCGTTGTGCAGTCGCGGCGAATTACCATCGCCGCAGTCGAGAAGTCAGTCTATGCACGTAGAAGATCCAGGTGCTGCGGCGCGCAAACGCAGTCCATGCATGCCGCGTGAAGCGCGTCGCAGGCGCCAAACACGTGGCGGGCAGCAGGCGTCAATCTGCGAGGAAGTGTGCCAAGGGCGGCTGTGGTCACTTTATATAGTTCTCGAAACAACGAGTGAGAACCGAGCGGCCTTTGCGGCCTCTGAGCGGCGCATCCTGATCACGATAGCATTGGTGATGAAATTGAACGGAAGCCTCGAAGCCCGTGAGCCGAGTCGCTGGGGAGCGCTTAAGCGATGAAGTGAGCGTTTCCGGTTGCTCTGAGGGGCATGTGCGACGACGCGAGAACCACAACAACAATGATAGGATGATCTCTTCTGTCGATGAAAGATGCAACAGCGTGCACATGTTTGCCTCAAATCAGTGCACGGGCTCAGACGGGATTGTGGGCGGACCCGATAAGGCAAGACAAAGATGTGGAAGGGAAGTGCGATGCGATTCAAATCCACGCACGGGAATTATTGGGCGATCAATGCAAAGCTCTATCAACCCACAGAGACTACGTGACTTGACTCTCCAAGCCCATCGCCAACTCGCACTCTTCCGCCTCCATCTTGAAAGCCGGCGGGTTAGCAGCCACAACCTCAGTGGACAAGGATTCTCCCTCTTTCATCGCGTCCTGACCGGCGCCCCCGAATGCCTGCGCTTCTGCATTTGTGTCATAGATCTGAGGATCGAACACACCGTAGTCGTCCAAGCCATTGCACTGGCCATCCACGCCCGCAGCGATTGAGTAGTTGGTGTCGGCGAAGCTTTGCTGCCCATCAAAGCCTCCAGTGTCTGCGTAGCCGCCATCCCACGATTGTGAGTAGTCCGGCATTGCCGTGTCCGCAGCAAAAGTATCTGCGGTTGCATCAAAATTGAACGCGGACGTGTCGAAATCGTCGAGGTTGAGGTTGGGGTCGTAGGAGATGTCAATCTTGCCTCCGGTGAAGTCAAAAGTGTTGTCAAAATTGGTGTCCAAAGTAGCATTGGCAAAAACCGCACCGGTTGCGTCGCTGATGGATGTCGACCAAGTCGCTGAAGACGGCGCTGAAGTCGACCCGCTTTCGTACTCGAAGGGCGATTGAAGAGCGGGCTGCGGAGGCACGCCTGACGCTGTGAGATTGGGCATGGGGTCGTCGTTGAAATCGAATGGGTTTTCCATCTGCGTTGACTTCAAAGGCGAGGCGTATTGCGAAACCTCCAGAGAGGACGGCATCACCACTCGTCGCCAACACGTCCGGCCCTGGTCAGCCTGAGATTGTCGGAAAGACCAGTGAATCAACATGACCCTCTCCATTCCGCTCTGAGCTTTGATGAATATCTCCTGGGTGGCAGTGATACTTCCAATGAACGCAGCGCCATGACCGGGGCCAGCCTGGCATGCTTGCTTGTACCTTGGGCACAGTGCGCGCACCCAGTAAGTGCTACCGAACATGACTTGCAAGTCGTTTGTGGTGCCATCGTTTAGAAATTGATGGGCGCAGGAGACTTCTTCGACAAGTTTGCCTCTCTCGTAAAAGTGGTTTCGATACATGACTTCGAAAGGACGTGGCAGGTTTCCAGCTCCGCAGTTGAACGAAATGCCCAACTCCCTGGCCGTACTGTCAACTGCATCGCCGTCTTGGTCTTTCCATGGGCCTGAATGTATTGCTAGTGACGCTTTCGCAGCTACAACATTGCAGTCGATAGGACGCTGGGAGTGAATGGTCGCAAGGTCCGGATGTCTTTGGACGAGGTCGTTCCAATCAGAAATCACGTCGTCGGCTTCCCATGGTTGTGAGATCTGCTTGGTGTACGTGTGCACGCGTTGAACGCTGTCATCCTCGGATTGTTCGGTCAGGCGGAGCTTCCGTTGCACGAACATCTCAAACGAAACGGGCACAAAGATTTCCGGGACGTCTCTGAGCCTGACCTGGCTGTCAGCATCTCCAGACACAGCAAAAGGCATCATCTGATGCCCATTTTGAGGTGGCGCTTGAACTGGATATCTTGACAGACCCCTGCCGTTGGCATGGTTCGCAGGGTAGCCATTGTGGTGTCGGGATGTCCCCTCCTGCTCACCCGGCTTGGAGAGATATGCCATAATCAAACTGTCCGTTTGGACGAACGGTTTGAGGACCTGTATGTGACTTGAGACCTGTTTGCGATCACGCGAAACGCCGGTGGACATCTCGATCCAGGCTGCGATGAGCTCATTACGCCCACGTTGTTTCTCCTTGACAAGTTGCTTCTTTCGTCCCATCGGTGGATACTCCACCAATGCTAGGTGACATTGTCAGCACAGAAGCGTATCTCGATCGTGGATTGTAGTCACCTCTGCAAAACGCATGCTCGAGATGATCCGGCCACATCTGCTCGCCGCTCTTTTCGTCGTGCTTTACCTGGCGAGCTCTATACTTGGCATAGCCTTCACACGCGTGGAATCGTCGCAGAAGCCTCCTTGCTCTCTCATCTTTCTCGGCTTGAGTGGGATAATGTGATCGTCCGTACCCAAGCCGTACGAAGCCGGTCCTCCATGGCTGCGAAGAATGGTGTGGCGTGCGATACAGATGCTGAGTCCTCAAAGGGATACGGGCCGGAGGATTCTCAGATACGGACGATGCCGAAAACTTCTGATCATAATCCTGTAGCAGCTTGTATTCTTGATGTTGTCGGTTGCCAGAATGCTCTTGCAAAACCCTTGTACTTGGCTCACTTCCGCCCACCAAGGGCGACGCGTTAGAGGGAAGCACACAGGCAGGCTGTATCATGATGCTGATGAATGCAATCCAGGTACTGACAGGAACGTACAGCCGGAATGCTGGTGAGAATGTTTCCAAATCGAACCCTTTGATGTGGTCACTCGTATAATTGTTGAAGATACGATGAATGCTACGAATAATGGTATGCTGAAATTAAGGAACGTAAAGAGTTGGACTGTGTAAAGGAGTGACAAGGCACCGAGAATGTTGTTGTCAGGCAACAAGCAGAGCAATCGTTTATAGATAACAGTGGCCTAGACAGGAGCGAAGGAAAGGTGTGCTGACTTAGCCTTGTGTTTCCACGAGAGCTCCCGGCGTGCGCGTGCAATTTCCGGTTCCATGACCGAATACTCATAATGGAGGGCGGATCGAGCGGCCGATTGCGTGCAAAGACCCTGGCTATCAGGGATACAGCTTACCCAAAGCCGCAAACTCCTCGAGCGAACAGGCAAGGGAAAGCGAGTGACGTCGGGAAGAAACCGAGACCAACGAGGCCACCTTACGGAGGGATGATTTGGGCGGTGTCGCAATTTCCTGGCTAGACAATAGGCGACAGGAATGTGTCTGGAGGTCAGTGGAATGCGGCCATGGTTATCATGTCGACAGACAACAGCATTCTTCTCCGAGCAGAGCAGAGTAAAATACTTTGCTCGAGCTTCGGCATTGGCTTAGATTCGAACGTAGATGAGATGTGGGCTGTCATGAAGTGTGAGCAGTCGAAGGTCACGAAAGAGGTCGCATGGAGCGAAGCAAGGAGAAACCCTTCTACGAGCCGCCCAATAGAGCACGTGACCTCCAGCGACCTTGCATTTCACCCACGAGGCATAACGCCTTGCAAGGCGGATCACTCATCTGCATCGTTCTCTGTAGTGAACTTCTTCCTCCCGCCGCTGGTGAGTTTTTGCAGTGCCACTTTGTTGACTTGCGAGCCAACTCTCTTCTGCATCTTCTCAATCTCCGCTTCGGCATCCTCAGATTCTTCCTCGGCAAAGTCCAGAACAAGTCTGCGACCAAGCAAGTGCGTATCGCGCAGAGCGTCGATCGCATTTTGCGCTTCTTTGGGTGTCGTGAAGTCCGCGAATGCAAAGCCGCGAGCTGCGCGGTCCATTTTCTGTGGCACACGCACGGACCGCAGCTGGCCATAAGCACCAAGCAAGGATCGTACATCCTTCTTTGTCGCTTCGAAGGGTAAGTTCTTGACGACAACTTTGGTCTTCTTGCTGGATTCACGCTTGGCCTTGTCGTCTTTCCGGCGTTGCTCCGCAGCATCTGCGCCTTTGTGACTTGCGCGAATCTGCAGCTTGTGGCCATGCAACGAATAGCCATCCATAGCTTGCAAGGCTGCCTGAGCCTGGCCGGAGCTGCGAAATTCCAGGAAACCAAAGCCCATACTAAGTATTTGCCCGGGTTTCTTGGGATCTGTCTTTGTCTTGACCCTAGCCGTGAGGAAGCCATCCAGCGGTCCAAATGTTTCGGTGAGTTGTTGCGATGTAGTGTCGAAGTTGAGATTGCGCACGAACAGAGTCGCTGTGCCAGATGATTCAGGGACAACCATGTCCGCATCAGCATCCTTAAGCTGAGAAGTGGACAGCTTGGAGACACCGTGGGATCCTTCGGCTGGTGCCTCACCAGTCGGCTTCAGCGTGAACAAATCTTTCGGAGCTTTCTCAAGGAAAAGGACAGAGCCCTTTATCTTCCGGTATGCCAATGCTCCGAATGCTGCTTTTGCTTGCGCGGCATTCGGGAACTCTACAATGGCCAGCGTGCCGCTTGGTGGCATCATAAAGCGCTTCAAATCGCCATGCTCTTCAAAGAGTCTCTTCAGCTCATCCTTGGAGCAATCATAAGGAATGTTCTTGACCAAGATTGCTGTATCGCCACGTTGACTCCGTTTGAATGCGTCCAGGTCGACACCCTGCGATCTGAAGTACGACTTGGTTTCTTGAATGATGTGGGTCTCCGCGTGAGCTTGCTTGACGGCAGCATCGCTGCTCGTTGGATCAAGGACTTCAGACTTGGACAGCCCAAGGCGGGAAGCGACGCTAGAAACGACTGTATCCGCGTTCATGTAAAGAGCGTTCCAATTGAAAGTAGAAGAGGCGGCCTCCCGCCTCTTTTTGATCTCTTGTTGTTTCTTCAACGGCAGTTTTGACAGCTCAAAGTCGTTGATCTTGTCCTCCCGCTTGGCAGCAGCAGGAATAACATGGAGGTTGCGGCCTTGGAAGTGGACACCATTCTTCTCGTTGAGTGCTTGCTCCGCTGCATCTGCATCGCTAAACTGGACGTAGGCGACGCCTGTTGCAGCTCCCGTCTTGCGGTCAAGAACAACGTGTACCTAAACAAGAGGAGTCAGTAAGGGTCAAATCCACTTGTACGCTTCGTATATGCGGTTATTCATGATCTCTTTCAGTCAAAGTGACATCTACTAAAATACACTTCCTGGGTTTACCTCAAGTGCTTGTAGCATCGGTTGTCCCTATCAGGTGCTCATCTTGAAAAGGGGGCGAGCAAGGAATGAGGGAGATAAATACCTCTTCAAGATTTCCGTACGATGCAAATTCAGCATGCAGAGCTTCTTCTTGTACATCGTACGGTAAATTGCGCAAGAACAGGCGCATAGTTGCGCGGACGCCGGTCGGCTCGGCGTCCGTCTCTGCTTGTACAGATTCGGGGTGCTCAGCAGAAGGAGGAGGTGAAGACCTCTTCTTCTCGGTTCCCTGTTGCATAGATGCGGAACTCGTTTGCGCGTCTTCTCCATTTTCGCTGGACGCTGTCGAAGCAGTGCGAGGAACAGGAACAGGCTTGCTAAGCTCTTCTTCCTCTTCATCATCGTCCAAGAGACCAAGCAGACGGCTTGTCCTTGAGCGTGCCCAATCAGCATCGGATACAGGTGCTGTGGGCGGCGCCGAGTCTTCGTCTGCTGTAGTGTCGACGGTCTGAGGAGGTTCGTTTGGAGGGTTCTCAGACGGTTCGCGTTCAGCAGACGACTGTTCGACCTTTGTCCGCTTCGTTTTGCGCGGCACCTCCTCGTACTCCTCGTCACTAGCAGCCTCGGCATCCACCGTCATCTGGTGGCCGTCTTCGACAGGCTTTTCGCCGTTCGCTTGAAGTTGCTCCTCATCTTCCCAGCTACGCTTCTTCGACTTAGGCTTCATAACTTCGAGGTATTCCTTCAATTTTGGATCGTCTTGCAAGGGCTCATTGCTGTCATGCTTTCCATTGACTGGAGGCGCATCTTGCTTCTCCTTGGGGGCTGTAGGAGCTCTGCCGCCAGTTCTCCGGTCGTTTGACTCGTTGACCGGCCTGGCAACCTCGACGCCAATTCGACTCATGCGAACGAATGTCTTGTTGAAGTACTTCACAGCCGCTTGCGCGTCCTCCGGAGTCTTGTACCCGATATAGCCAATGCGACGATTAGCGAAAAGCCTCGCGTCCGTCACTTCTCGACCTCCAGAAGCAAAGTGCTTTTTGAAGTCTGTCTCCGTAATGGACGGGGGCAACCCCTTGATGAAGATTCGTGAGCTCGCCATCGTGCTCAAGACAGTTGACAGTCGAGCAGGACGGGGTAGTGAATTTTTCCGTGTGAGAAAAAAGTTATCTATATGCAACGATTAGAGTGAAGAGACGACTTTGAGCTTTTTTGCTTCGCTAGCGCCAAAGGCTTGGCACTTCGCATCGCGCGTGCTTTCCGACGACGCGTTGGCAAGGGCTAGCAGCGACAGCCATACATCGCGCAACCCGAACGCCACTGTGAATATTCTGCACAACAAGATCGCGTAGTTTCTTCTTCAACCCTTGCAAGCCGTCAGTTGTCGCCAATATGTCGAACGAAGCGCCCGAGTTCAAGAATGACGAGATCAAGGAGAAGCTGGAGGGTATTTCGGCTGTTACCGCCCCGTGTTCGACAAGCACATGCTAACACAACAAACAGCGCAGGTCAAATCGGTCGACATGGTATGACTGTCGTCAAACAGTTTCCAAGCAAGGGATCAAGCTGACTCCGATTGCAGAGCGATGAGATGCAGCAAGAAGCGATCGAAGTCGGTCAGTGCATTCTCACACGCGCCAATTGCAAACCAAAGGAACACATCTGACAGATATTACAGCCCAGGAAGCAATGGAAAAGTTCACTGTCGAGAAGGTAGGCGGCCTCAACATCATCAGACTTCCAACCTTGAGCTCGACAGGCTAACGCATCTTTAGGAGATCGCTCATCACATCAAGCGCACGGTCAGCCCAGACCTTGTCCTCCACGGATGTCACTCATACTAACAGCCACCAGTTCGATGAGAGGAAGGGCGCGACATGGCATTGCATCGTCGGTAGGAACTTCGGCAGCTTTGTCACGCACGGTACGCGAGCACGTATGACTCTAAATGCGAAGCCATGCTAATGCGGTCGCAGAGACGAAGCACTTCATCTACTTCTACCTCGGTCACTGCGCTATCTTGCTGTTCAAGACGCAGTAGATCGTCAGTAACCCCTCTGGTTGCTGATAGTGATGCCTCTGAGGCAGCCTTAGATACCTCCTTGACCTCTACCAACGATTCTTCAAGACGCAAACTTGTTCTCTGATTCTGCTCACTCGCTGAGGTTTCGCTACGGCCCAAATTGTAAACAACATTTGCTCAAGCTGCTTGGATCACTACGATCTCGGCAATGTTTGTCCAAACTATCACCCGTCACGTGCTGCGTGCGCGCAACGTCAGGGACACCCCTGCGTACTTCTCAGACCTCCAAGCATTCGGCTTGGCTGGGCTGGGCTGGGGCGTCCGTGACGTCGCACGCCAGCGACCAAGGGACCGCGTGGTTGCTGAGCCACGATGTGAGCGCCCACTACCTTGGAATAGTTGCGAAGAAACTCCCATTCACCCGCTAAGTCGTCGCGCCTCTCCATCTATCTCTCCGTCTTCACTCGTTGCGCGTCACCTCATCCTGTGATCGCAACGTTCCACACGTCGAACTGCCGCACGCAACTCGCAATCCAGACTGCAACTGATCGCGCATCTGTCCACTCCACTGCGATAACACCGCTGCCATGGCCTTTATCTTCACTTGCGGCACACATAGTAAGTCTCGCCTTTGCAGCCTTCACTCTACCATAAGCTGATGATCTTTGTAGCCTTCTCTTCTCTTCTAAAAGGGTACGAAAATGTCACCGCGCAATGCCAAAACTGCGGCAACTTCTCGGCGCGCGTCTACAAGCGCTGGGAATGGTTCACCTTCTGCTTTATTCCTGTGATTCCCTTCAGCCTTAAGCCTGACAAAGATGTTGGCTGCCATATCTGCCGATTCTACCAAGACCTCAAGCACAGACCCGACGTGCAGAACATGATGGAGGGAGGCGGAGGAGGACAGCAGATACCAATGCAAGGAGGGCCACAAGGCTGGGGCCACGGGCAACAGGGACAACAGGTACAGCACCCACAATACGCACAAGGCGGACAGCCGCAGTACAAGTAAGAGGCAGGGGAACGCGTGCTCCATGTCCGGATGGGAAAGGGGCCCTCCAATGGGTTTGGCGTTTTGCAAGGACGATGATACCACTTGTCTTAATTCGGGCCTCTTCTGGTCATTTTTGGGTTCGTGAAATTGACACGGCATGTTAATCTAAGGAGAATGTATATATCATAATGTGGATTGCGTTTTACGTGACCAACTTTCCAATCGCCTTTGCAGGCGCCTCGGCCACGCAATCAGACGGGCGAGCTCAGCGATTCGACTGCGCTGACAACAAACAAGTACATAGGCTACGTTGATACTACGGAATAGGCAACAATTGCATGAATTGCGCCTTCGCTGATACAAAATATCTAGAGCTTCGCCTTGGTCTGCGCCTTCTTCAGTATAGGCTCCATTTTGGTCGCTTTCATGATATCGCCCTTGATCTTCAGCTTGCCGCCCATGTACAGCTTCTGCGCATTCGCCTTTCCAGAGATGAGTTTGGCAAATTCTGCGTCGGGCAAAATGAGAGTCACTGAAGCACAGCATCAGTATCATAGTAGCCAGCGGCCGAGTTCAGCAAATGGAACTCACCAGATGGTGATTTTCCTTCTGGTGCGGCGCCCTTTCCAACTTTGCCGGTTTCTTTCAGGTCAATATACCACTCCTTCTGCTCACCGTCGGCATTCTTGAGGGTGAAAGCGAAGATGGCGCCACCTTTCTTGATCGCATCTTTGCGTTCGGAGTCATCGGAGAGGGCAGAGGCGATCGCGTCGAAAGCCGCAGAAGAGGGCCAGGCGTCTGAACGCACAGCGGTCAGTCGCATTGCTAACATGTGACAGCCGTGGGGATTCCGCACCTTCTTTGAGAGACATTATTACAGTGTAGTGGGACTTAGGCGATGAAGAGTTCGTGAGCTCGCTACCAGGGTAAGTAGTGTAAGAATGAACAGGAAGCGAGAGAATGTCCAGCGGTCGATGAGTTGTAGAAATGCTAAACCTTTAAGAGCCGGTCGCTTGAACATGTGATGGTCAGCTGTCTGTACCCAAGCCCCGAATGACCTCAGTGTCTCTCCGCTGCCGAGGATGCATTCCTGAATCCGGGGAGCGCATCTTCATGTGAAGTGGCCTGTGCGAATCGCATCACGTGAAGTGCTCCCTGCCTTGACCGACTTGTTTTTTCACCAGTAAATGAGAAATGGAACGAGACCGCATTTAACTCGGCGCAGAATCGCGTTCATGTCATCGGCACGGGGTCATTACATCGTGCAACAAGGAATAGCTGGGACTACCCGCCGCTATCGGCGACGAGCTCAGATGCACGGTCCGAAGTAGTCGCGTTTAGTAATGTCACACGTTCTTCGTCAACTATCCACAACTTCCATAAATATTGCACGTTCCTCACGTCGACCCCACGTAGCCTGTCAACTGCATATCATTAGACGGGATTACTGCTACATTGATACGAGTGCGAAGACCACAATACACGCAAGCACAATGGCTGCCACTCAGCAGAATGTATCTGCACCCGCTCGTTTGCGCCAACTTCTTTCCGATCCTTCACATACTGTTGTTGCTCCAGGCGTCTATGATGGAATCTCGGCGAGACTTGCACTTGCCCAAGGGTTTGAATGTCTCTACATGGTCCGTTATTCAATATTGTGGGCTTTTGCCACATTGAATGCCTAAGAATCGACCCTCGTTCTGACGAACCACTCCAGACCGGCGCTGGTACGGCCATGTCGCGCCTCGGCATGGCAGATCTCGGCCTCACGACTTTCACCGACATGCATCAAAATGCTTCAATGATCGCATCTATCAACCCAAGCGTCCCGGTGATTGCTGATGCAGACACCGGCTACGGCGGACCCATCAATGTTGCCGCCACAGTGAAAGCGTACGCTCGCTCTGGCGTTGCAGGGTTGCACATCGAAGACCAAGTGCAGGAGAAGCGATGCGGCCATCTGGGCGGCAAGCTTCTTGTTTCGAGAGAGGTGTACGCGAACCGCCTTCGCGCTGCATGCAAGGCTAGGGATGAAAGCGGTAGTGGAATCGTCATCATCGCTCGTACTGATGCCAGAGCTGGCAAGGATCCGGAGGGTAATGGTGGGTACGACGAGGCTGTTGCCAGATTGAAGATGGCCGCAGAGATTGGCGTTGATGGGTTGTTCTTTGAGGCGCTGCAGTCCAAGGAAGAAGCCCAGAAAGCTATATCTGATCTTCCCAAGATTCCGGTACTTCTCAACGAGGTTGGTGGTGGTAGGACTCCCATTCTCACCGTTGAGGAAGCGAACAAGCTGGGGTTCCGGATTACGATTTGGCCTACTATGGGCTTGGAGGCAGTGGTGCCAGCATTGGAGAGCGCATACAGCGCGCTGAAGAAGAACGGCAAAAGCCCAGAAGACCCAGCACTTGGGCCATCCAAGCTCTTCGAAGTCTGTGGATTGAAAGATCTGATGGCGTTTGATGAGAGTGTGGGCGGAAAAGCATACCAGTAGGAAGCACGTAGGTAGAAAAACACTCAGGTACCAGTAACAGGCAGGATATTGTTGTTTGTAAGGCCAGACCTAAATTTTCAGAAAGCCGCCATGCCCAGTCCTCTGACAAACCTGACTTCATCGGCGTTACGTTCAAGTGCCCGGCGCATGGTCATCTCATACTGCCTGGCAGCGTCCTCTTTCGCTTTTTCTTCCGCACTCATGCTCTGCGCTTCAAGGGCGTCTCGCCAGTCATCATCCGACGTCAAAGGGTTTTGGGCTCCAAAATTAAGGCATCCCAGCCGACCATCACCTGACCACAACAGAAGCGACTCGCTAGGAATATCTGATCGATTGGACGGGTCCGAGCTTGCAGCCCCACGAAGAGGAAGCATTTTTTGAACTATATCTCCCTGGCCAGGCATCTCGGAGCCGCTGCTGGAGAAGATTCCACTGCTGGCCGTCTCGTTCGTGGAGGGGTTTTCTTGTCCAGAATTGATGTTGTATTTGCGAACCAGCGTAGACGCGTCTCTCTCCATCCATCGTAGATTACCGTCGCCGTCAGAAAACACAATACGGCCACCTTGAGGTACTGCAGAGAGCAACTTCGATGCTGAAGCCGTCTGGCGGTTTTTGTAGCTGTCTTGACCTGCCGGATCGTGCAGCTCTAGCGAACCCTTGCCTTTGTACTCTGCTGCAGCCAACAAAGTCATGCCATGTCTACTGCGAGCAGCTTGCAGCGCGGACATCGAGCCGCCTGGCTCTCGGACCAAATCTAGAGAGCGAGGTACAAAGGGATGTGGTAAAGATGCCAGGGAAGCTATTCGGGCGCCTGAATGGATGGTGCCAAGCAGGCGAGGGAATCGACGGAGGTCGTAGTTCAGCAGACTGGTGAAGCGCCCGGCTACCCAAATTGAAGAGCTCTCCTGGTGGCCTAGTATGGACAAAGGTCCAGGTTGAGATAATGTGGCATGAGAATCAAGTGAACCGCCTATGAGCTTCATGGATGCGCCTCTCATTGGATCTCGTGCGGCAGTTGGTTCCCTCGCATCATGGAGGTGCACCGTGCAATTAGTCCCCACTGAGAGTGGCAGGCCTGGCTGACACGGGGACAAGGCTGTGATGGGGAAAGGGTACTCCTTGGTCGACGTGATTTGTAGAGTTTGGAGGTCCACTTCTTGAAGGATGTTTTCAACGCCAAAGTAACCTTTCTTTGTACGGCTGTCGATCGAGACGCATTCAACTGCTCCGGTCTCTGTCATTATAGCATGGCTTCGATCGGGAGAAGCGCCGGCTGTGAGCATTCCTGGCCGACTCTGGCCTACTAAGCAGCCTCTTCCGCCACGAGGGTAAGTCGAGTGAGCAGTAACGTCCCATACGCAGACACTACCATCATCGAGGGGAGATACCATGTGCTGGACAGACGTGTCTGGCTCTGACAAAATGCCAACGCCCGTTGCTTCTTTAATTTGATGCCGATCACCAGCGTGTGAATTGCCAGGTAGTTTGGTCCACTCGATGTTGACCTTTGCATGTCTATGAATGTATTCCTCATAATAGTCGATAGTTTCACCAGGATATCCAGGTTCCCAATTTGCCAAGGCGCGAGCTCGCTGTCTCTGCTCTACAGCATTTGCATCCGTAGCAGTTGTTGAAGCTCCCTTGGCCGCTGACCTAGATATAGTTGAAGTGACGCTTGGTAAGTTGGATATAGCACTCCTTAGCTCTTCCAAATTAGGGTCATGCGACTCGAGCTCTCGCTGGCGTCTGCGCAAGGCTTCTGCTCGGGAGTGCTGAAAGCACCGTAGTTTCCACACTCCGTTGTCGCGGGCGAGTGCGAGGAACCGAGATGACACAATCTGACAGCGAGCAACGTCTGCTACTTCCAAATCTGCCGATGGTATATCAATATTTGATTCAATGCAATGGCAATGACGGGTGCAAGTCAACTTACGCGATAAGATCGAAAGTATCACTTCGTCCGGAAGTGCGTCCATGGCTTAACCGTTGTCTCTCAGTGGCAGGTGGCGACAATTGACGGTATGCGTCATTCGATAGGAGCTCCGTGGTTGATCCAATCGAGGCAAGCTGCAAAATCTCTAATCTGGCTCAACAGTCTAGTCTTACAACGATCGCAGTGAGACGACATGCCTCAGCCTCAGGTGTCACTGTTGCGGTTCTGCCAGCGCCAATCGTCGCTTGCCGGAGCTTGGTGGGTCGGGAGGCCACCTTGGGCGTCGCTTGCTCGCATGACGCTCAGCGCCCGACCAAACAAAGGAAACTTGGCCACATTACCGCCATCACACTCATGTCGCATCGTCCTGCCTGAATTCCCATGCTGATGAGGTGAAGCATAAGCATGTTCTATATCGTGCCGTGCACTCAGATAGCACATCACCACCTTCCACAATGAAACAGTCCAGCTGGCGCATCCTGCCTCTGCTCCTGCGTAAGCCACCGTCGATTAAGACTATTGCAAGACAACACCACTAATGCCATTACAGTCGCATTCTGCATCTTCATCGCTCATGGTCTTGCTCGAGATTCGGCGCACCATGTCGACCAACAGAAGCCGTTGCAGGAGAGTCACAAACACCCAGACTCGATCCGATGGGAGGATAGCACGCGAGCAAAGGAGAATAATGAGCAGGAGAGCGCAGAGGACAAGAGACATCATGCTGTAGACGAGGCGACCGCGATACTTCAAAAGATCAAGGCGCCTTCGGTCTCAAAGCTCGCTAAGTACACACAAAAGCCGAAAGGGCTATTTGGCACCACGGCGTACTACGCGAAGGAGGCGTTTGTTCTTTTGTTCATGAATGCGCCAAAAGACGAGAACCTGATTTCAACGACGAATTCCCAGCCGATCAAGCTCGCACAACCTTTGTCAAAAGCTGTGGCCTTGCTGGAGGATGCGGCCAAGGAGAACGACGCCGATGCCATCTACTTGTTGGCAGAATTGAACTTTTACGGAAACCATACCCACCCGGTCAACTACGAGCAGGCTTTCCAGAGGTACAAGCAGTTGGCAGAGTTGAACGGAAATAGCACGGCACAATACATGGTTGGCTTCATCTATGCGACGGGCTTGAGTCCGCAGGTTCCGGCTGATCAGGCAAAGAGCATGCTCTACCACACCTTTGCCGCCGAGCAGGGGAATACACGTTCGGAGATGACTCTGGCATACCGACACCACACGGGCATTGGGACTCCACGCAATTGCGACGAAGCCGTGCATTGGTACCAGCGTGTAGCCGACAAGGCCATCGAATACTATCGCTCTGGGCCTCCAGGCGGTCACAGCCTGATTCGCGATTCCTACCGGCTCGTAGATGAAGCAGGAGGTGTGTACGGTGAGGGTGCGAGTGTCAGCTCTTCCGGAATCCACGCAAAGCAGGGCGGTCCGACTAGCGATGCTTACGCGGACGTGGAAGATGTCATGGAATATTTGCACTTCCAAGCATCGAAGGGCGACTTCCACGCAAGCTTCGGTCTAGCGAGAGTTCATTACGACGGCGGTAGAGGAATGAAGAGAGACCTCAAACTTGCTAAGAGCTATTTCATGGACGTCGCGAGGCAATATTGGGACCGCAATGGACACATCAAGAATGATGTGTCGCCTGGAATGGAGAAACTAGCTTCCAAGTCTGCGGGGTACCTTGGTCGAATGTTCCTGCGTGGGGAGGGTATGGAGCAGAGCTTCACCAAGGCTCGGATCTGGTTCAGCCGAGGCCTGGCAAATGGCGATGCTCTTTGTCAGTACTCTATGGGATTGATGTACCGCGATGGCCTTGGTG